>MU226084.1:3060000-3076203 GCA_018584345.1 Thuja plicata
ACTTTTTATTTCTTCATTTCAATATTAGTCTTCTAGATTTACCTTTCAAATATTTTCAATTGCTCTTCCCTAAACCCTCTCTTTAAAGAGGTGAGGGAGAAGTTAACCCAAGCCATTTATCTCCTTTGTATAGATCACAAATTGACAGTTACCTTTGTGTTAATCGGATCTCATTGGAGGATAAATCTTGGTATTCTTCCTATCCTAAGTATAGCATGTGGATCCATTTTCCCTCTATACATTTTGGTGAGCCCGACAAGATTACCCTCTATCTTTTGTGGAATTAGATTCCCTCTTGTATTTGTGGTGTTTAATTCCCTTTTCAGGCCTATAGATTTCATTTGAATGCTTTTGGATATATCTAGATCTATTTTCTATGCATTTCTTTATTCGTTATTATATTGCACAAGTTGTTTCAAATATTTTCCAAACATTTTACAATGTGATTTATTGATAGGGATGATAATCCTCCTATTTGGGATGAACCTTTGAATTTGGATATTGATTACTCTCTTCCTCATGAAGCCATTGTGGATGATTCTACTTTTTCAGATGAACTCTTGGATAAAGACATTGACTTATCCCCTCCTCGTGAAGATGCTTTGATACAAGAGGGTGATTTATTAATGTATGATATATTCATACATGATGGTGACTCTTTTTCTAAAACACACTTCCTTATGCAGACATTTTAGAGAAAGAAGAAAACATTATAGATGCTTTATTTCCATTTGGGATTCCTTCTAGTGATGAGGCATTAGCGGAGAATGATATGAATTCCCTTCATGCTCTCCCTCTTAGTGATGATCTTATGGTGAATCAAGATCCTACCTCATCTCCTCCTAGGATGTCTTCTTTGCATCCTTCTTGTGAATCTATTTGTAGTGTTGAGACAACTAATATGGTTTATCTAAAACCCTTGTTGACTATCAAAGGTTGTCCTTGCATTACTATCAAAGGTAAACCTATGGAGTCTTTAGAGTCTTTGAATGATCAAGATTTGATAGTTCATGCCTATCATACAAGGAATAACCCTCAACCTATTCCGGTGGTTCCTACTTCTTTACCACCTTCTCAACCCATTCTTCCTCCTCCACCCCGTCTTCCTAGCAAGGAGTATGATTTGATAAACCAATTGCACAATACCCCTGCCAAGATTTCTTTACGGGAGCTTCTTCAAAATTCACCTACCTACCATGAAGCCTTGCAAAAATCTCTAGAAACTCTTCCCACTCTAACTCCTAATCAAGACAACGTCAATGCCTTCTTACAGTGCATGCATGCTACCCGGGTCCTCCTAACATTGTATTTACTCAAAAGGATTTACCTTCTAAAGAAATAAAAAATCAATATGATGCTCTTATGGTTGTTGTTACTATCAATAAGAGTATCATTCTTAGGACCTTGATTGATAATGGATCTAGGCTTAATATTTGTAGCATGGACATGCTCAAAGCGATTAAAGTTAATCTTTCAACTATTCAACTTGATAATGCTCCTATATGTGGCTTTGATAATATTGATAAGAAAAATTTGGGCATCATTACCTTACCTATCAAAGTAGGTCTGATCATCTTGAATACTCGTTTTCATGTTATGCCTAGACCTCTTAATTATAACCTCCTTTTGGGTAGACCTTGGTTGCATGAGATGCATGTTGTTCCATCTACCCTTCACCATAAAGTCAATTTTATTCACAACAACATGGGGTATACACTTCATGTGGATGATGTGCCAAATCCTTGTTTGAATACTCAAACCCACAATATTCCTATTCCTAATAGTAATCCTTCTTCCTCTAATGCTCTTCCTGGAGATGATTGGGGAACCTTGGATTTTAATCCTACCTTTATTGGAGAGTATAAGGTTTATGATCTTGATTTTATGAAGCAACAAAGAGAGTTTGAACTACGAGATTTTTATTCTACTTCTAATGCCCTTCGTAATAAATTTGTCACTACTTCTATCCACTATGAATCTGTAAAACCTACTAATGATGACATATTTACTACTGAAGTTCTATTGAATCCTTTTGATATGGCTTCTTGTTGTCCTGATTATCATTTACTAGTTAAACAAGGATTCCATGGTCAAGGATGTGGTAATCTTAAACCAGGAATTCAAATGCCCTTACAAAATGGGGGGAATGAGCATTCTTATGGATTGGGATGTAATCCTCAACAACACATCAATGTTAACAACATCTCAAATAAAACTTCAGAACATGATGACCCTATGAAGGAATTCGACCAAGAAGTTCTCTTGCCTAAAATCCTTCGTGCTAAGGTGATTACTAGACCTAACGCAAAAAGAAACATAGTCCACACTTGAAGAATCTTCCTTCTTGTTTGTATCATAGATTTCATGATCACTCTATTAATGAATTTCAAGCTTTACATTATAGATTATGCAGCTCATTGATAGTAAAGTTATCTATATATCATGTGGCAATGAGTTATATTTCAATCCTGTTTTCTCTAAATAACATTTATGTTCTTATTATGGAGCTCCACACTATGTAAACAATGTTAGCATAATCCTTGGGGGTTTGTTGTCTTGCATAGTGTTTTGAGTGATATAATAGGTCCCCTTTCATCCTTGTTCCTACACTTTGGGGGCAAGGATTCCATCTCCTTCTTTTCTGTCTTTCTGGGATCCACTGTTCCCTTGGTTAACTAGTATCTATCTATTATGTGATATCCAATCATACATGACAATTTTGGTTTTCATTAAGGATCCTTGTCCTTGATTATAACCTATTTCATTGTTTACAATTGGGTTTCCATGGTTGATAAATCTCTCACCTTGGAAACTGAATAGTGTGCTATCCTTCACAAGGGTTAGTTTTTCACTTCTTGCATGATGTCTCTTTGCATTCACCCCTTCCATGGCCTCATAAGGAGTTGTTACCTTATTGGCTTGGACTGGGTGTTGCCTATGGGTATTTCCTTGATGTTTTTAAATAAGGATTTATCCTTGTTCTTTTCTTTCCTTAACATGTCAACATAGTATATATTTTTCCATCTTAAGGAGGGGGACATATATATGACCTCCCTCTTTCTATATTATGAATTTTTGTTCTAACCTTTTGTTTTGCAGCATGCTAAATCCTCTAAAGGTAATGCACATAAGTTACTAAATCCTAAAGAGATATGCATTCAATTACAATTCAATATGTTAAATCCTTGGAAGGTAACACACATAAGTTGCTAAATCCTGAAGAGATACACATTTTACAAATGTATTTCATGGTGATATAAGGATATGGATCCATGGGTACTTCATAAAAGTTGTCATAAAATGCACTACATACATGCACAAAGCTGCCAGAAGGTGCACAACTTTATGGGGTGACTATCAAGTGCTTGATTGGTGGGCCATCCTATCCTTTTTGTGGTTCACAGTGAGATACACACATCTTATTGGGCGAGATAACCACTCCTCTCTCTCTCTTTGTCTTTGATTGGTGATGTCTCTCTTATAATAATCTTAGAGTTGACAAAGAATTAAGTCACTGGGGGCTTGAGGAATCCTTTGTCCCTTTTGATTTCAATAAGATCATCTTTTCTTTATGATCTCCTTTTCCAAGAGTTTGCGTCGAGTCCATACTCTTGCTAAAGTGGGGGCTAAATGTATCGTCAAAAAATGGAAGCACTTATATTTAGGACTAGTTTAGCTCTCTGAGAAAGTGGTTTGGGGTCACTTCAAGTGCCTTGAATGGGTCTTTGACTTGGATCTGCTTTTCCCCCCTGATTCTACCCTATTTTCCACTTTTCTCCTACATTTTCTTGCACCCTACTCTGTGATTCTGAGGTTCTTGACCTCAGGGTCAAGGTCGACCTTCTGGGTCAAGGTAAACCTCAACCCTGACCTAGGTCAAGGTCAACCTTGACCCTGACCTAGGTCAAGGTTGACCTTGACCTTGACCTAGGGTCCAAATTTTAGGATCCCAAAGTTTCCAAATGTCGGGCTTCAGAAAGATTTAATTCTTGCTTTTGGGTCGACTGTTTCAGTCTTCGAGGAAATGAATCTTGAAATTATATATAATATAGGTCCACTTCTAGGGGTATAGGTCTAATGGGAATTTAATTCTCCTATGTAGGCCTCTCTAGAAGACTGTGCCCTAGATTTGTAAATAAGGAAGCTTTCTCCTCTCATTTTGGCTAACCATCTAAGACTTGAGAAAGACAACCATATGCATGATATATTGAAGCAATCATCTACATTCGATAATTCAAGCATCTAATTCATCAAGGAGATCCATTGGTATCCATTGAAGGATTCAAAGCTCTATGGATCTCTCTTGTTGAAGATTTCTCCATCCACATCCATGCAAGCCTCCTCCTCTTCCAAGATCCATTCAATATTGGTGTTGAAGATCTAAATACAATTAATTTGAGACATCCTATACTCTACATTCATTTGGATTATACATACTTGTGGATCCATGGATTCGAATCCGCCACAAGGGTTTCTATACAAGTAAGGTGAATTTGTTCTTTTACTTTGTTTATCTATGCAATTTCAATTCAATTATAAGGCTTATTCCAAAATAGGGGTTTGACCAAGGAAAACCCCTTCCCCCAACAAACAAACCATTTGTATTGTAGGGACAGGTTTAGAATAGCGAATTGGAGTGTAGATCCGGATACCCTTTTCAATAAACTATCAGGATCTGGAAATAGATTTTCCGTCGGACTGTGCAGGTCATAATCAAATTTTTTGGGTCAGAATCAGACTTTTTAGGTCAAAGGAAAATTTTATTTCTGGGTCAGAATCAACATTCTATTCAGGGTCAGAATCAGACTTCGTGGGTCAGATTCAAAATTTTTGGGTCAAAGGTGACATTCATTTTTGGGTCAAATTTGACCTTTCTCAAAAAAGAAAAATATTTCTAGGTTTTGTAGATCTCATAGTTTCGGTTCATGATCATGCAAATCAATAGTTTCTGAGACCATTTGATAGAGTTTTCAGTAGATTCTTTTTCGGAGGTATGTACTTTTTATTTCTTCATTTCAATATTAGTCTTATAGATTTAGCTTTCAAATATTTTCAATTGCTCTTCCCTAAACCCTCTCTTGAAAGAGGTGAGGGAGAAGTTAACCCAAGCCATTTATCTCCTTTGTATAAATCATGAATTGACACTTACCTTTGTGTTAATTAGATCTCATTGGAGGATAAATCTTGGTATTCTTCCTCTCCTAAGTATAGGGTAAAATTAGAGGATTATGCTCTTTTCCCTTTGAGAAAATTAGAAACTAAGTATTATAATCTTGATTAACCTTTGTGTTAATCAGATCTCATTGGAGGATAAATCTTGGTATTCTTCCTCTCCTAAGTATAGGGTAAAATTAGAGGATTATGCTCTTTTCCCTTTGGGAAAATTAGAAACTCAAACGAGAAATTAAGAGTTGATTTTTAATTCAAGGGAATGAACAAGTGTTTTGTTTTCTTAATAGGATAAAATGACATTGATTAGGAGAGTATTCTCTTTTCCCTTTGAAAAAATCATAAATCTAGACCTCTCTCATCACCAATCCTCTTTACCGCTTTAATCCTATAGTTGGGCTTATCGGTAAGGAAAAAATATCTCGAGACAACCCACATTAGAATGAGGTGTGAGCCACACCACTCCAACTCACGTTAATCAAATTTACTCTTTTTTGCCAAAGCCTTGGGAGCCGATTGACATTTGATCTTATACACAACTCACGTCTAACATAAAGTGGGGCCTAACGGTCTAAATCACATTTATGTGACTACTTGTTTTAAGACACTTTGTGGGGCTATACGCTTGAATCACACTTGTGCAGAAACAAATGATACAATTAAATAGAGATCCTTACTAAAAACCCTAGGCTTAGAAGCTACCTGGATCACCCCCGAAGGGTGATAATCCTTGTGCAAGGAAAATAGTAAATTCCCAAAGATACTCATCATTTCATGCCATCATTTTCATTTGGAGTTGGATAATACGACATCATGACTAGAGCCATTACATGCTTGGTGATGGCCGTATTTTGATTAGCATTTGAGTGTTTACCCGAGTCTACGAGCAAGGATTTTCATGCTATGCCAATTCTATAGGGAAAGGTGTGTGTGTACCCCTAATAATCACAAAAATTCTAAAAACAAACAATCCCTATCAAGACAATACAAAAAAATTCTTCTTTGTGTGTGTGTGTCACTAATTGAACATTTCAAAACACCTACAAGCACTTCAAAAATGGGTGAGATCTCACAAATGGTGGTTATTCCTTTGCACACAAGTTCCTACAAAATCACACTTTGCACAAAAATGTGGGTTCTAGAACATTGTTTTTGGTCCTTATACTCTTTTTGGTTAAAAAAAGGTAATTCTTGTGCTATTATTATCAAAATCAACTCAATTTTGAAGGTTCTAAACATCTATTTCTAATATAAACATCACAATTTCTCAATATCAAACCTTTGTTCTTAGGAGATCAAACTAATTACTCTTTGTTTCAATCACTTAACACTACTCTCAATTGGTCATATCAACCTTCTTCTTTTTTAGAGATCACTATAAAGGTTAATCTAACCTTCATCAAGATCTCAAACATTATCAACTCTACATCAACAATTTTTCATCAAACTTTTACCAATTGTGAAGCTAGTATATCAAACATTGAAACTATAGGTGATAGGTTACTCATCTTTGCAAATCAATAATCATCTAATCTTACATGGTGTGGACAAGAAGTGGTCATTTTGAACAAATAGAAACTACACACATTACTTGGATAAGAATTATACCCAAAACACAACAAGAACAAGATCAAGATCCTTTTTTGGCTCCTCGAGCTAATGATTCAAAAACTGAGACTAACAACAACAAAAAAAAAACATGGCTAGAATTGAGAATGAATGGGCTACTCATGATAATACTGACAATGAAGAGGATATAACTGATGAATACATTTAGAAAGTCCAACAAGACACAAGGCTTCAAAAGATCATGGAAAAAATCCTAATGGATGACAAGGAAACATATTTCATGCATTTAGCTTCAACATGAATCAAACCACCTCAAGATTTTGATGTGGAACAACATACAACACAAGAAGAGGAAAATCTCATGACTCTCCTTGTCAAACATTTATAAACATTACAAACTCAACTCCGTGATATGAAGAAAGAAAAGGACACTATTCCAAGGGAATACTCAATGAGTGCATTTTGTCCTATGCCTTTTGATTGAAGTATATATATGCCACCATTTCCACCCAATGTGGATATACCTAAATACAAAAAATATACAAGATTTTTAGACCCTCAAGATCATATACGAGAGCTATATACTCTTATCATGGAGTTCATTCACGAACAAACATACCTCATGAGATTGTTTCCTCTCAGTTTAAGAAGACAATAGCAGAGTGGTTCTCCAAATTACCTCATGGAATAAAAACTTTTGAAGAACTCGTAGAATGATTCATGCAACATTACACATACAACATTCAACATCATCTCACAATGATTGAATTATGCAATAAAAAATAGCAAATTGGTGAACCTTTCATATATTTCTTACAAAGGCGGAGAAGAATGTTTGCACGATATCCTCTATTGATTCTAGAAATAGAAAAGATGGACATTTTTGTGAATAACTTGGTTACAAAAATGAATCATTACATACAATTGCAATACATTCCAACATTTGAGAAAATGATTGAAATGGGGATCAAAATCAAAGATACCTTGGTAAGAAAAGGAGAACTCAATATCTATAAAGAAACCAAAGGTTGTTTCAACACGAATAACAATGCCAACCAAGACAAATCAAAGTATTGGAACAAGAATCAGAATGTTGTCAATGATGGAGTGTTAGATGCTCAAAATGTAAAACCAAAATAGAGATATTTAATCTATCTACTACTACTCCTCCTAAGAATCCAAACATTGCGTCTAATGTTTGAATCAATCAAGAAAAAAATCAACAAAAACCACCTTTTTCTAGTGCTCCTAAATGGATATTTACACCGCTTGGAGAATCTTTGGAATCAGCATTGTGAAAACTTTTCTCTCACAAGGTTGTCACACTATTAGAATCAAGACCTTACGAACCACCATTTAAGCCAAAATGGTGGAATGATGCACATTATTGTGAGTACCATTAAAACAAAGGGCATAGAATGAATGAGTGCATGAAGGTGAAACACTTGTTACAATATTTAATTGAAAGTGATTACAGTGGATGGTCACAAAAAAAATGAAGATCACATAGCTTTCAAAACACCTTTGCCTAACTATGATAAAGGAGAATCATCTAATGTGAAAGATAATAAGGTTAATTATGCATACTCTCATAATAATACCATCAACATGTTAGAAGATTCAGATCATAAAATCAATGTGATAATCATCAAGGATAAACAAAAAACTGAATCTGCTAATGCAGTGACAAGAGGACAAGCTAAAGTGGCACTAAAAGGATATTCTTCAAAATTACCTACACAATCTCTCTCATCTAAATATAGTTTGGTTGATCAATTACAAAGAACTCCTACACAAATCTCTATTCTTGAATTGCACAAAATTTCACCATCACATAATGAGATTTTGGAAAAAGCCTTGGTTGAAATGAATGTTCCTAAAAATTTGGACATAGATAAATTCCAAGCCATGGTTGGACACTTGGATACACCTCACTATTTATCCTTTTCTAAAGAAGATGACAATTCCCTAATTCATCCTCATAACATGCCTCTACATATAGAAGTGATAATTCACAAACATCGAGTGAAACAAGTCTTGATAGACGAAGGAGCGGGTCTCAATACTTGCACTTTAGGTTTGATCAAAGCCTTGGGATTCTCAGATGAAGATATTGATCCTAAGAAGAGGATAACCATAAAATCATAAGATGATGAAGAGAGATCATCTAAAGGGCTGGTAATGTTTCCAATTAGAGTGGGACCCATGGAAATAAATATGGTGTTCCAGGTGCTAGATCTTATTCTATCATACAAAATTCTTTTAGGAAGACCCTGGATACATGAAATGAAAGTTGTCTCTTCCACTTTTTCTCAATGCATAAAATTTATATACAATGGAGAGGAGATCACTATTCCATATGACATAAGTTATTTCCAATCTTTTAACAATGTCCGCCAATCAAATGAAAGGATGGTGTCACATAATAGAGAAGCTACAAAAGAGAAATCCATGGAAAGCTCAACCGCAACAATGCTAAGAGATTTTGAAAAGAAATTAAAACTACATGGTAATGGGATTGGGGAATACAAGATTAATCAACTACTCTCTGTAACAAAGTTACCTTTATCACCAAAATCACAAGGGAGACTGTCATCATCTACAATGTCAGCAAAACTTAAACCACAAGCAATGCACAATGGAACCTTTGTGAAAGGCAAATCGATGGCAGAAGAAAAAGAGGACAATGAGGTGTTAAAATGACTATACAAATAAAATGATGAATCTCATCAAGATGTCAAACATGTCCAAATCACAACTCAACAATATGGACGTGGTCTACATATCATGCAAAGAATGTGATATCAAGGACAAGGACCCCTAGGAAACAATAAGGAAGGTCTTGTTGAACCAATTTTGACACAATTCAGAGATCCCAAGGAAAAAACATGCATATGGTATACAGAAGATACACAGATACCCCTCATCTGAGATGGACCAATTTTTGATGAAGAACAAGAAGAATCTGAAGAAGAAGTTGAATTTGCACCTCAATCATATGAACAATTATTGTATATTCATGATAAAAATCCTCATTATCAAGGTGAATGCTACATTCCTTCATTTTTGGGAACTCAAGAAAAAAAAGAGGATGAAGATGCAAACATGTCATTGCTAGAGAATCAAACCCTTGATGATAATCAAAATGAGATTCAAGAACATGATTCCGATGAGGAAGTCAATTGACAAGAAAATCGTCATCCCAACTGGGGGAAAAAGGCAACAATTACTCATGTTCTAGATCTCCCTCATTCCATTGAGAAAGATTCTAATGAGTATGAATGGGACTCTTTCTCTGATGCCACTATAGATATAGAGATAGATGTGATTCATCAATATGCACCTCTGCTTGAGAGAGGAAAAAGTTCCAATGCTGCCAATCATCCAAACATGGATATAGAATCTCAAGATATCATGATTCTCAACATTATTGATGATGAAACGGGACTATTGATAGAACCTGAAGAGTTTCAATGAATCCTAGCAAGTTCCTATCTCAACAATAGAACAAGAAATGAAGAGGTACAAAGCTTGGGTATCCGACCATTCGAATTCAGTTCCCATAATATTGATGATGACTCGAGTGAGAATAGTGAGGAGATTATTGATGTAAACAATCTTTGGGAAGGTAATATTATAGACCTTATTAATACATTCAAATGCAATGATCACAATTCAATCCTAAATCTTGAAACCAATTAAACCAACCCAAATGATGCCCTTGAACTCGTTTATCTTGACCTAATGGACTAGACCTTGTCTGAACCTGTGGATATACCCGTGTTCCCTAATGACCATGCTATAGCTTGTTATCTCAATGAGATAGAACCCATAACATCTTCCACTAGAAATTCTAACTTTACTGAGGATATCAAGTTTTCCAGTCGTAAAAGAAAAAAGAAAATCAATCAAAGATCTAAGGGTGAGAACCATTCTATGGCAGTCTCACATCATAAAAAGGAAAAATAAAGGACGTATCCAATAGTGAAAACCTTAATGAGGTGCTAATGGATGGTAAAATTAATATTCTCTTGGATCACTCTCAGGAATGGTCTGTAGTTCTCATTGAACGTACTCAACCAATCAATCTTGGTAGTGAGGAGAAACTGCAAATCACATATTGCTCAATCTTTATCTGATGAGGAGAAAAAGAGTTCACACAATTTCTAAGGAAAATAAGTTTAATTTTGTGTGGTCTTATTCTGACATGCCAGGGCTTAATCCTAATTTAATCATGCATCATTTATCTATGGATCCTGGACTGAAGCCTGTCAAACAAAAACTAAAGAAGATGCATCCACATATTGTTCTATTGGTGAAGGCTGAACTAGAAAAATTGTTAAAAGAAGGATTTATAAGAGCTATTGCCTATGTGGAATGGATATCTAACATTGTCCCTGTATCAAAACATGACAAGTCTATCAGGGTCTGCACTGATTTTTACGATGTTAATAAAGTATGTCCAAAGGATGGTTTTCCTTTGCCAAGCATAGATGTCATTGTAGATCTCACAATAGGATATGAGATGTTGTCACTATTGGATGGATTCTCCGGATATAATCAGATAAAAATTGCTCCAAAATACCAAGATAAAACAACTTTTACTTTTCGATGGGGTACATTCTACTGGAACGTCATGCCCTTTGGACTCAAAATATGTAGAAGCGACATCAATGAGCAATGAAATTTTTTTTCCATGATATGATGCATAAAAACATGGAAGACGATGTGGATGACACTTTAGGGAAATCTCATCATCACAAATATCATCTACAAGATTTAGCCAAAATATTAGACAGGATGGAGCAATTCAAACTTTGATTAAATCCTAAAAAGTGTCCATTTGGAGTTACCTCGGGAAAGATGCTAGGGTATATTATTTTTGCCAAAGGAATTGAATTTGATCTAGAAAAGGTCAAAGCCATCATTGAAATGCCACCAGCTAAAAATATTAGTTAGGTGTGATCACTACAAGGCAATCTGCAGTCAATCCATAGATTCATTGATCAATTGGATGACAAAGCACAACCGTTCACCAAGCTTATCCATAAAGGTATAACACGTAAATGGGACGAATCATACGAGACATCATTCAATCAATTAAATAAATATTTGGCAAATATACCCATCCTAATGGATCCAATATCAGGAAAACCATTTCTATTAGATGTTTCTGCAACAAATACCTCACTGGGGCACTATTAGCACAACAAGATGAAAGCAGGAAAGAACGAGCAATTTATAACATTAGCAAAACATTCGTGCAATATGAACTTAACTATACACCAATTGAAAAATCTTGTCTAGCAATGGTGTTTGCATCTCAGAAATTTTGGCATTATATGATGGAACATTCAATCAAGTTGGTGGCCAAGATTGCTCCGCTGAAATATCTCTTAAACAAAGTGGTGCAGGAGAACCTAAGGTTAGGAACATTTCTAGGATAGAAAGCATTTTTCAGTTTGTAAGGTGTTTTGTTCCACCATTCTTGTAATGACCGAGGTCAATCGGTGGATAAACACCATAGTGTTCAATAGTTGTTTCCTAGTTAACATGTGTGTTGAGGTAGTTTATAAACCTCTAGAAATGCAACAAGGCCCTAGCAACCAAAGATTGATGATCTACAAATTAGCAATGTTGGTGCTCGGGAATGTTCATCGGTAATGTCTCTCGGGAATGTTCATCGGTAACATCCCTCGAGAATGTCTGTTGGTTGTGTTGCTCGGTGATGTTTCCCGGTGCCGATGTTTGTTTTCAGGTTTTTGTTCTGACACTCGGTGTTGAAGTTTATGTGTTCACCAACAATATTTCTGTTTCTCAGTGAAGTCAACGCTGGTGCTTGGTAATGTCGGTTAATGACCCAGGAAACACAGGATGTGACATTTGTGACCAGCTGGGTCAACTACAATGAATCTCAACGTATCATTTTTGCTTGGAATGAATAGGGACACCTGTTCCAATGATGGAAGGATCATTTATGGCTTGACCAGGCGGCCTGTGCAAGGTGGTTGAAGTTGTCAAAGAGCATGAGATATTTTGGATATTTTTTGAGGGTTAGATATATAGGTAAAATATTTTGTAATCTAGAAGGGAGAAGTAAGAGAGTAAGTAGATAGAAGGGAATATGTTGTAATATGTAATAGAATAGTGTTTTTCAAATACATAGAGAATATGGAGAATCATCTTGAGTATTTTGTGATGGATTCCATGTTCCATGTGTGTTATTGTGTTATTCAATTTGAACCAGTTGGTTTAGCTTGGATGGTGGATTTATTCTAATAGATTCCACAGCATGAAATAGAAGCTTAAAGATGTAAAATAGGTCTAGCACACTTGAGGTAAAGATCTTAGTTACTTCCTCAAGCTAGCGTAAGAATCTACCCTATAAGGTCTATGCAAGAGGCCTTAGAGAAGAGTCAAGCTGACTCTCAGTAAAAACTAGACCTTGGAATTACATCAGATTGGTATCAGAGCAAGTTAGAGAATTGGAATTGTGTTGTTTGGGTGTGATTTTTAGAAGAGTCTGTAAATTCATCCAAGATGGTGACCAAAACAGAGATAGCAAGGAATGTAGATGAATATAAAGAGGAGAACAAACTCCTAAAGGAGCAGTTAGCTGAAATGGCATACAAGTTAGAAGAAGTGCAACTTTGAACTACAGTAGTCAGTGAACTGATGAGAGAAGGTGATGAGAAGGGTAAACAAGTGGTTGAGGAGGATATGATCCTAGAGCCACACCCTGTGCTTCAATAAGAGCCATTCTTGAAATAATTGAAGGCAATGAGTGGCAAGTCCTTAGAAGGCATGCCCTTATTTAGTGGCAAAATGGATCCAGAATTAATCATGGAATGGATAGAAGCTCTTGAAAATCACTTTGATTGTGATAGCGTGACCGAAGCTCAGAAAGTTAGAATAGCCAAGACAAGATTGAGAGGGACTGCTCTCACTTGGTGGAAATTTGTCCAAGATGAAAGGGCAAAAGGAGGAAAGAACCCCATAACTAGTTGGAAAGGTATGGTGGAAAAAATGAAGGAAAATTACCTTCCTAATGATTATGAAGTGCAAATACATAAGAAATGAAAGAATCTAAGGAAGAAAGATTTAGAAGTCAGTGCCTATACAGAAGATTTTCATAAGCTATGCTTAAGATCCCATGTGATGGAAGAAAGCTTAAAGGTGGAAAGATATCAGAATGGCCTCAAATGGAGTAGTCAAGAAGAGATCAGTCTCTTAAGCCCCAAGACTATACATCAATGCTATCAACTAGCTCTCAAGGTAGAAGAGAAGTTCAAGAAGAAACAAGATTCAAACAACAGAGGCAGGGGATGAGACAAAAGAGGTCATAGAGGAGGATATGGAGGAAGGAATCCTGAAGCTAAGAATCAGAGTGAGAATAAACTCACAGAGAATCAAGGAGAACCCAGTAACACTAGAGGTGGTTACAACCAAGGCAGAGGTTCAAATAATAGTTCAAGGGGTAGAATTGATAACCAAGGGAGAGGATCTTGCTTCTCTTCGATGAAATGCTACAACTGTCAACAGTTTGGGCATCCTACATATAGGTATCCTGCAAACAACTCTACTTCACAAGGAGGTGAGAAAAGAGCTAACTATGTGCAAGAAGAGTCTTCTAGCAGCAAGACTGCAAAAGTCTCCATTGGATCAGAGATGGGAGAGAATTTGATGGTTCGGAGAACACTCCTAAAAGAACCGATCAAAGAAGAGCCAAGCCAAATAAAATCTTTGTTTCAAGTCAACTACAAGGTACTCGGTAAGGTCTATAAAGTTATCATAGATTTAGGTTCTACTGATAATATAGTTTCCTTAGAAGCTATTGAGAAGTTAAAATTGAGAAGGTTACCTCACACTTATCCTTATAGAGTTACTTGGTTGAATAAACATCAACATGTAATAGTCAATGAGCAAGCTTGGGTAGAATTTTCCATAGGGAGGTATAAGGATAAAGTTTTGTGTGATATCCTACCCATGGATGTGTGTCATCTGATATTAGGTAGACCTTGGTATTTTGACCGAGCTGTAGTGCATGATGGAGTTTAGAACTCCTATTCCTTCAAGAAAGATGGACTAACTTTCAGGGTACAATCAATCTTGGAAGAAGAGAAGGAAAACAAAAGAGGTCCCAACCTATTGTTGGTTGGTGAGAAGGAATTCTTAAAGACATTAGAAGAAGATGGAGTAGGCTTTTCTTTCATTTTAAAATCAAAAGGTGAAAAGGGAAATGAGAGGGAAGAGTTTCCTTTAGAGATCCAAAGGTTGTTAACTCAATACCGAGCCATAATCAGTGATGGTCAACTAGCTATCCTACCACCTGAGAGATCTATTAGTCATCAGATTAAATTTGTTCCTGGAGCCTCACTTCCAAACAAAGCTACTTATAAGATGACCCCACAGCAGAATGCAGAGATTTATAACTAGATCAAAGAACTAATTGACCAAGGGTTGATTAGAGAAAGTATAAGTCCTTGTGTTGTTCCCACAGTACTAGCCCCAAAGAAAGATGGTACTTGGAGGTTGTGTACCAAGTCCAGGGCAATAAATAGGATTACTATTCGGTATAGGTTCCCCATACCAAGAATAGAAGATTTGATGGATTGTCTTGGTGGAACTAGATATTACTCCAAGATAGATCTTAAGAGTGGATATCATCAGATCATAATCAAAGGGGGAGATGAGTGGAAAACTTCTTTTAAGACTACTGAAGGGTTGTATGAATGGCTTGTCATGCCTTTTGGGTTTTCAAATGCCCCAAGCACATTTATGAGATTGATGAATGAGGTTTTGAAGGACTTCATTGGAAAATGGGTTGTAGTGTACTTGGATGACATCCTGGTGTTCAGAAAAACAAAAGAGGATAATCTTAGACATTTGCAATTGGTAATGCAAAGATTGCATGAAGAAAAGTTGACAATCAACTTGGAAAAGAGTGAGTTCATCAAGAGAGAGTTGGTATATCTAGGTTTTTTTATCTCAGAGGGTAACTTGAAAATGGATATAAGCAAGGTGGAAGCAATCTTGAATTGGCCTACACCGAAATCAGCTACTGAAGTAAGAATCTTCCATGGTTTGGCACAATTTTATTGAAAGTTCATCAAGCAATTCAGTGAAATCAGTGCACCTATTTTAGATACTGTAATCATCTAAAAATGGTCATCTAGACTATTAGCCCCTTTCTAGCATTATTTGCTAAAATCCTCAATTGCTCATTCTTGATAAAATCTTAGCTTTTTCATTTATCCGATTATTTTTGGGCTAACCATTTTATCCTAAGTATTTATTTATTTAAAAGGAATTCCCTCCCCTTTTATTAAATAAAAAGGCCCCACCTTTCCTCTTATCCTAAGTTGCACAAATAAAGCATTATTCTTATTTTATAAAAAGGAGAAAGGACCTTTTTGTCTCACATGAGGCTCAAAATTCAACACTTCACTCTCATTGGAGGAGACT
>MU226084.1:3086165-3120992 GCA_018584345.1 Thuja plicata
TTAATTAGCTCTAGCTGAGAGCAATACTCAAAATAGCCTTGCACTCCATGTCTAGGGAGCTCTAAACCGATTTCTCAAGGTTTCCAATCCATGGATCCTCTTGGAAGCAATGGTTTAGAGAAGTGCATCACTTGAGTGTGTACATATACCATTAAAGGAGGTATGTAATCCAAGTTCCAATGGAATGAGTAGGCTGATGAAGGATTTGAGCATTTGAAGAAGAGAATAGCGACTCAACCAATTTTGACACTTCCTAGTTTTGACAACTTGTTTACTATGGAATGTGATGCTAGTAATATTGTTGTCATTGCAGTTTTGAGTCAAGAAGGAAAGCCATTAGCCTTTTATAGTGAGAAGATTAGTGATGCCAAAAGGAATTATTCCTCATATGATTTAGAATTGTATGCATTAGTGCAAGCACTAAGTAAATGGAGACATTATCTCCTTCCCAAAGAATTTGTAGTCTTTACCGACAATCAGGCTTTGATTTTTCTAAGTTCACATGATAACCTAATCCATAAGCATATAAAATGGGTGGAATATATCCAATCCTTTACCTTCACAAAAAATCATAAGAAGGGAGTGTAGAACAAGGTAGAAGATGCATTGAGTAGAAGGTTACTCATAGTGCAAGAAGTTTAGCTAAGAAGTATTGGCATTGAAAGCTTCAAAGATATGTATCCAACTGATGAAGACTTTTCAGTAGCATACAAGGTATGTCAAGATTATCAAAATCATTTTCATAGTGAGCATTCAGAGTATATTCTTCAGGAAGGTCTTCTATTTAAGGGAAGACAAATTTTTTTACCAAGATATTCCATGAGGGAGAACCTAGTACAAGAAAATCATAATGGCTCCTTAAGTGGACATTTTGGGTTGAATAAAACTCTAGAACTGGTTAAGAGGTGTTACTATTGGCCGAGAATGAATCGGGACATCCAAAAGTATGTGATACTTGTATGGTTTTCCAAAAATAAAAAGGGACTTCATCCAATGCAGGATTGTATCAGCCCCTTCCTATCCCAAACAGGCCATGGGAATGCCTTAGTATGGATTTTGTAGTTGGACTACCAAAGACCAAGAAAGGAATGGACAACATCTTTGTGATTGTTGATCGGTTCAGCAAGATGGCTCATTTTGTGCCATGTAAGACCACACATGATGCGTGTTACATAGCAAATCTATTATTTAGAGAAGTAGTAAGGATACATGGATTACCCTTGAGTATTTTATCAGACTGAGACTCCAAGTTTATGAGTCATTTTTGGAAAACTTTGTGACAGAAACTTGGTACAAATATTTATTTTAGCTCGACATATCATCCATAGACCGATGGTCAGACCGAAGTGGTGAACCAAAGATTAGGAAATATTTTAAGATGCCTCACCAAGGAGTATGGACAATCATGGGATCAGTTACTTACTCAAGCAAAATTTGCATACAATGATACAGTAAACAGATTCACTAGAAAGAGCCCTTTTGAAATAGTGTGTGGGATTCATCCTAGGGGTATATGTGAATTAAGGGATCTTGAAAGCAATGTAGACAGGAGTGGGTATGCTAAATATTTTTTTCAATCCATGAAGGAATTCCATGACTCAGTTAAAGCAGCATTAATAGAGATTACAACTCACACCAAAAAAAAGGTGGATGCAAGGAAAAAAGATATTCAATTTATAGTTGGAGATATGGTCATGGTGCACCTTAACAAAGAAAGGTTGCGAAAAGGAGTTCCAACTAAACTTTAGATGAAGAAGATAGGCCCTTGTACAATATTGGTAAAGTATGGGTCTAATGATTATAAAGTTGATCTTCCTGCAGACATAGGATTATCTCCTATTTTCAATGTGGCAGATTTGGTATCCTATAAAGGACCAATTAATGAAGGAGATTCTAATCTCACAACAAATACCAAGGATCTCAAAGCACTCAAACTTCCTGTTACACCGAAACTACAGGCTAAAGAGATTTTGAATTCAAGAGTTTCCAAGCAGACTAGAAGGTAAACGTGTCTGGAACATCTGGTCAAATGGCGAGGACAAGCTGATTCTAAGTCTACATGGGTACAGGAAACTGATTTCAAGAAGTTAGGCATCGATCCTGGCTTACTCCAATCACCTGGAAGTTGATTTTTTTTTTTTTGGGGAGTATGGTGCAGGAGCACCTAAGGTTAGGAACATTTCTAGGATAGAAAGAAATTTTCAGTTTGTAAGGTGTTTTGTTCCACCATTCTTCTAATGACCGAGGTTAATCGATGGATAAACACCATAATGTTTAATTGTTGTTTCCTAGTTAACATGTGTGTTGAGGTAGTTTATAAACCTTTGGAAATTAAATAAGGCCCTAGCAACCGAAGATTGATGATCTGTAGATAAGTGATGCTGGTGCTCAGGAATATTTGTTAGTAATGTCTCTCAGGAATGTTCATTGGTAACATCCCTTGGGAATGTCTGTCGGTTGTGTTTCTCAGTGATGTTGCCTGATGCCGATGTTTGTTTTTCAAGTTTTTGTTCTGATGCTCGGTGTTGAAGTTTCTGTGTTCACCAACGATATTTATGTTGCTCGGTGAAGTCAACACTAGCATTTGGTAATGTTGGTTAACGACCCAGGAAACATGGGATGTGACATTTGTGACCAACTGGGTCAACTGCAACGACTCTCAACGTGTCATTTTTGATTGGAATGAATAGGGACACTTGTTCCAGTGATGAAAGGGTCATTTATGGCTTGACCAGGCCGCTTATGCAAGGTAGTTGATGTTGTCAAAGAGCACGAGATATTTTGGATATTTTTTGAGGGTTAGACATATAGGTAAAAGCTTTTGTAATCTAGAAGGGAGAAGTAAGCGAGTAAGTAGACAAAAGGGAATATGTTGTAATATGTAATAGAATAGTGTTTTGCAAATACATAGAGCATTTGGAGAATCATCTTGATTGTTTTGTGATGGATTCCATGTGCCGTGTGTGTTATTATGTTATTCAATTTTAACCAGTCATTTTAGCTTGGATGGTTGATCTATTCTAATAGATTCCATAGCATGAAATAGAAGCTTAACGGTGTAAACCAGGTCTAGGGAACTTGAGGTAAAGATCTTAGTGACCTCCTCAAGCTAGGGTAAGAATCTACCCTATAAGGTCTATGCAAGAGGCCTTAGATCAGATTCAAGCTGATTCTCAGTAACAACTAGACCTTGGAATTACATCACAAAGAAACCTTAACAAGTAGATTGGCTAAATGGGTGATGATACTCAGTGAATTTGATATCGAATATGTTGAAAGGAAAGCCATAAAAGGAAAATTCATTGTGGACCAATTGGAAGATGCACCATTATCAAGAGATACTCCTTTAACCATCGATTTCCCAGATGAATCAATCTTAATGATCACCAAGCACACCTGGAAGATGTATTTTGATGGATCATTCACACAACATGGTTATGGGGTGGGTATAGTATTCATATCACTTGAAGGATACACAATACCTAAGGCCTACAAGATTTTATTCCCATGTACTAACAATATTTTGGAATATGAAGCTTTGGTAAATGGGTTAAACGAATGGCATATCATGACACTAGATGTCTATGGAGATTCACACCTTGTCATAAATCAAATCACTAATGAATATCAGACAAAAGATGATAAGCGCCATACAAAAACATGGTGGATGACTTGAACAAATACTTCATATGCATAACATTTGAACAGATTCCTAGATTGAACAATCAAGTAGCCGATGCAATGGCTAATCTTATGTCGCTTATATAATTATAGGATAATCAATCGCGCTATGAATTCCTAGTGGACGAGTTACCTTATCATTCCTATAACTGTCCTCACTCTAAGCTAGTTTTCCAACTTGTGGGTTGTGATTCACCTCGTTATGGACCTATATGTACCTACCTTTAATCCAATGTTTTACCTGAGGGTATATCCAAAAAAACAAATGCAATCTTATACGCCAAGCTTCCAAACATGTGATCATCACATACGTTTTGTATCGGCGAGGTTTCGATGGTACTTTAATAAGATGTTTAGATCTTGAAGAATTAAACAATGCTTTACATGAAGTCCACAAAGGTATTTGTGGATCACATTCAAATGGTCTTACTTTGGCTAAAAAAACTCTTGCATATTGGATACTATTGGCCTACAATGGAGAAAGATATTGTTAAGTTTTCAAAATCTTGTAAGAAGTGTCAAATTCACGACAATCTTATACATGCACCAACACGAGAATTATTACCCTTTATCACACATTGTCTTTTTCAACAGTGGGACATTGATCTCATTGGTTAGATTTATCCATCATCCTCTAATGGTCACAAGTTCATCATTACCACAACTGAATACTTTACCAAATGGGTTGAAGCTATACCCTTAATCACGACAACATGAAAAAAATCTCACTATTTATCCTCAACTATATCATTTTTCAGTACAGTCTCCCCTCTTCAATTGTGACAGACAATGGGAAACAATTCAAAAATAAGGATGTAATAGAACTTTGTAACAAATTTCAAATCACTCAACATTTCTCCTTCATCTATTATCCTCAGGGAAATGGATAGGCAGAGGTGAGCAATAAGAACATCCTCAAGATTCTAATTCAAATGGTCAATGATTCTGGAAGAGATTGGCATGTTCAAATCAACCCAACTTTGTGGGCCTATCAAACAAGTATCAGAACACCAACTGGAGCTACGCCTTATTATTTGGTTTATGGGGCTGAAGAATTTCTTGAAATTGAGGTAGAAATTCCATCCTTAAGAGTATCTTTAAGAGGGTTGATCACATATGATGACTACAGGGTCTCACAGTTACAATACCTCAAACTGCTGGTTGAAATATTTCAAGATGCTTTTGAATATCTACAATGATATCAGAAGAGAATGGAAAAAGGCTACAATAAGAAGGTCAAACCTTGTGAGTTTCAAGTGGGAGATCTAGTGCTACGAGAAAATCCCAAAAATCAACAACTGGTGGGGGCCTTTCATAATCACAATAGTATTTGGATCTAAGGATTATTAGTTAGCTACCACAGAAGGAGACACACTTCTTGATCCAATAAATACCAATCATCTGAAGCGATTCTATGCCTAATCTATTATTAGTAGATATGTACAGTGGAAAAGATTATGAAAAACTCAAAAAATAGTGAAAAAGTTCTAAAAAAATCCTAAAAAGTAGAAAAGAAGCTGAAAAAATGATTGTCCCGGTGAAAACCTAGAAAATTGGCGCTTAGATAACATCAAAAAAATAAAATATCTCAAAAATAAAAAAAAGGAGAAAAGGAGAAAAGAAAAAAAAAATTGAAAAACAAAAAAATCGTGCCTTGGTTAAAACCTGGTAAACAGGCGCCTTGGTAGCAAAAATAACACTCCCAGAAGTGGTGAAAACCTGGTAAAAAGGTGTCATTTGTTAGCTCACTGCTTCGTCTATCAGTTCTCAGATATCTCTTCATCAAGCACTTCAAGACCTTTGAGCTAACACAAGCAAGAACACATTCCTAATTGATTGTTACATCACTTCCCAAATCACCATGGCTTGGGATTCTATCTTATATTTCTTGCAAATGAACATTTTCACTCTGCCTCAAGGCAATCAATCATCAAAATCAATGGTATTTCTCAATACCACATAGCCGATCCACCAAAGGTATTTTTCAATACCAACCTAATCAGTCAAACATTAGTATTTCTTCAATACCACCAACCAATCAAAGGTATTTTTCAATACAACCGATCAAGTCACATCTCATATCAACAAAGAAAATAGTGTTTCTTAAACACTCTTCCTATCATCAAAGTGATCATATTGAATATATCAATTAGAAACACTTACAAAAATGATTAGTCTTGTGATATGCTTGCATGAATTCTGATTCTCGAGTGACTCTATCATGTATCCGTACTAGAGAAACAAGGAAGGAGTTAGGATATTTTTCTTTGAATGACTGTTTGTTCATTATTAATTTTTTTCTTATCAAATCTTCTGAGTGCTTCAATGATTCTCTAATTCTAAAAACACAATGACAGGGGGTATGATATTTTCTTTGATTTCTACTTGTGATCTACATCCATTTTTGACAAGGTCTATGATGACAAAGCTAAAGCTACATGAAAGGCTCTGATTCAGAGACCAAAGAAAACACCTATGTTAGATATTATTGTTATCTTATCAATTGATGGTTATCATATCTCCATAGATGTCCCATGAGTCGTTATACTAGATGATCAAGGAGGGAATATGATATTTTTTTTGTTTGTTGTTTGTTTGTTGATGCAATTGATGCTCAAAACATCATGATCTATCATATCTTAATGCTTGTGTTAAAATTAAATATAAAAACTTAACTCATTAGTATTTATATCATCAAAATAAAGAAATTATTCATGGTGGTTGTACTAAGTCAAACATCTAACACAAGTAGTGTTCATATTTTGTAGACACCTAAATTTAGTCAATGTATTTCAATCCATCAGAAGGCAATTTCATCAAATCAAATGGACCGATTTAAATCATAAGGGACTAAATTACATCAAATCAAAGGATCAATTAATAAATATATTGATTAATTAAATATAATCCTAAAAGGGATAAATCTAAGTTATATAATTAATTTAATTAATTAATTGTATAATTTTAAATCAAAAATTAAAATCAACCTATTCCTTACATGGCTGATTAAATTAATTAATTAAATCCTTATTTATTTCAATAAAGGGGACAAGAATTTGAACAACCAATGAGAATCAAGGATTGAAAGCACACGGATCACTCAAAACTTTGCAATCTTGATCACTCATTTTGAACTTTTAAATCCTTACCACTCAATTTTTCTCTTTGGCCGACCCTTTGAGACCACCATTTAAATGGTCTCCCCATTTGAAACCATTTGAGAACCTTAAACTCAACCATGCTTTGATCATGATCAACTTAAATCTTCCCCATACCCTTGGGAAATCCTATAAATACTATGCATTTTGAGAGCATTATCAATCCTAAACATTCATGAGCAATTGCATGCTTACTATAGGGAAATGCATTGAGATCATAAGCATTTGAGAGCATAATTGAGCATAATTCAAGCAATTGAGAGCATAATTGAATGAATTGCATTTTTAATTTGAGAGTTGTGAGCTAGATTAGGCATCATCTTACATAAATTCTCATTCTAGGACTGTCACTTTTGGAGATTAAGGATGAGAGCTCCAATAACATGCTTAGATAGAGATCCATGGAATGTTAAATGCTAATACTTGTCAATTCTTAGATTAAATTGTATTATTGTTTCCATAGAATTGATAGATGCACCTTAATTTCATGAAGGTATAGTTTCTATATACACAATTATCATGGTCACTTAAGAACTAGTGATTATTGTACGTACTTGTAAATGGGAATGGTGATATTCATACTAACATGATTGCTTGAGTATCAATGTTGGTTGTATCAAAATGGGGGTCCGCTAAAGCTCAATAATGAATCTAAGCATACAATAAGGAAAATAATGGAAGCTACATTTGCATTCTAGTGTTGTATTGCATTCTAGGACTTGCATGATTTTTTCTAGGAATTAACATTGTGAAAGGCTGTAATAACATCAATTTAAGAGAGGGAAAAGAAAATTCAAACTTTCAACAAGATATCATTTATATTATGATTGAGTATCTTTAATCAATGAAATAAAAAACCACCATTGGCATAATCATGTTCATTGCATTTCATTAAATATCATTACATCCATACATATGAGTCCATAGCATTAATCTAAAATCACATATCTATGCATAAAAAACATACAAAAGTAAATGCATCCATACATTTGCATCCATAGCATAAGGAAATAAAGCAACATGCTCAAAGCATAATCATAATCATCTCATAAATCATAACATATTAGTGAAAAAGATACAATGAAATCATAACAAGATAATTTCATCATATATCAATAGTGTCCATGAGATACATCGTACAAATCAAGCAAAATGGTGCTAGGTCACAGTAATATCAATACATCATCATTGAAAATGCAGATAAAAGCTCAAAATCAATCATGAGTGACTACCAGTATCATCCCCTAGTGGTCCTCATGGGGTAACATTGAATCTCCTAGGTCTATCACCCTCTAACTGTGTTGACGCTCGTGAAAATGGTGTAACTCTAGCAGCAAGATCTGGTACTACCGAGAAATATGCATCCTGATAATATGAAGCCCTACTACACTGTAAGGAAGCATCTCTCTAGGATATTTCTAAAGATCTATCTCTGTATGCCAATTGATCCTATAACACATCTATCTGGGTCTGTAATTGGCCTCTCTCTCTATGGAGCCATGAAATCAATGTTGCATCACTTGTACCCTGTGTTGGTATACTTGTCATCCTAGGACCGGGTACCTATACACCTGTGGAACCTGTCTTCACTATGCTCTACTGAGGTGGGGTACCTATCTGTGATCCAATCTGAATCCCTAGACAAATCCCTATGCTAGTGGTCCTCATCACTCTCACCTATGGAGGCACCTGTGTGGATGTAGTAACTTGAGTACCAAAAGGGATCTATGATGAGGATGACATCTGACCTGAAGATAACCCCTATGATATCACTAGCATCTTTGTTATGCATAGAGTCTAAACAGAAGTAAGCACATGAGGAACTTGTGATGAAGAAGTAACCTATGCAAAAGATGGTTCCTGAGTAGATGTTGGCTATGTAGGACCTATAATCTGTACTTTGACCTATCTCAACTGACAACTATGACCTCTACCACCACTCTCAGTACTACTACTAGAGCATCTATGAGAATTAGCCCTAAGAGCTCCACCACCTATGTCATCATCATCATCATCATCATCTCTCTCATCTACCATTATAGGAATTGCCTCCTCTGAAGAGGTCAAATGTGGAAAAGGATGCTATGCAAAATATGCCAAAAAATCTGTAGTCATCCCTGCATCTATAATATCAGGAGAAAGCTCCCACCGAACAGGTACTAACCACTGATGATCAATAAGTGTAGTATCATATCTCAATATCAGTCCCCACTACGTCTCCTTATCCCATGTCCTATCATATGTTTCCATACCCTGGGGAATTGGCTGTGCCATAACATACTGTCACAAGACACGTGTCACCATGAATCTCTCAATGATATATGGAGTGCGTCCAATCAGATAACGCTTAGTGAACACAAATGGCATCTCTCACATGTCACTTCATCACTCCTCACCATATAAATATGGTCACTAGATCATGACATTCATATCATCAATAGCTCACCTCTAATACTCCAAGTTTCCCTAGCATGGCTGCACCATATCTCCATCATACATGTAAATGTACGAGGCATCTCTCTGACGAGATTGTGCTACTACTGGCCATGTCACTGGGATGTGCTCCTAGGCCTAGATCTAAAGCAATATGAGACCAAAAAACATAGATCTATCATGTTGATAGACCACCTAATGTAAATCATTGTATAAATGAGCCAGGAGATAGGTACTCCAGGCCAAATGTTGAGGACTGTGCAGTAAATCCTCCAGTAATCTGCCTCATCCAATAGAAAATCCCTGAGCACTCATATCAAGTACAAGGAAGCCTCTGATCGACCCTACTAGTACTCTTGGAATTGCAATACCCTATCTCTCTATCCGCTCCCAAGTAATGTGACGCTCTACAATCAGTGGGTCCTGAAATACTTGGAACACAACATCAATACATGCACATCCAGTCAAATTGTAATACGGTAACACTCCCATGAGACGTATGTAGATAATCCCCCATACATCCTCTAGAGTAACAGTTATCTCTCCAATCGGTAGGTGAAAGGTATTATGCTAAGAGTGCCACTGCTCTATCAAAGTTTTCAACAACCCTTTGTTGACCCTATATTGTGACATCTCTAATAGAAACCCTAGCTCACAGTGGGCAATATCTCTACGGTCCTCTACGGATAACAATGAAATCATGGATAATACTTGAGGATAAGGTCCTCACATCAATAAAGTGTCCCTATCATCCTACAAAGGTATACACATGGTAAAATCATATTTGGGGAAAATAGGAAATTAAAAATGGGACACATTCAACAGATAACTATTCTAACAGGTTCACACAGACAAAAGCATTTGGACTTTGTAAATTTTCAGTCTTAAAAACTAAGTTTCAAGCTCACTGCCCCAGAAATGACATTTCAAGGACTGTAGGCGATGTTTCTACCAGAAATGACATTTCTCATGGGAAACGACCTTATATTCCCCGCAAGTGACTATTCTCCCCAAAGACGACGGTTCTCTAATGAGAAATGACCTTTGACTGACCAGAAATGAATTTTTATGGGAAATGATCTTTGACAAATGGGAGATGAAATTTAAAGAACCGAAGGTGACAAAACACCCCAAAAGTGACATTTCAAACCGTAAACAACTTTCTACAAAAAAAGCAAGAAATTTGCACAATCAAAGCATAAACGTGCATTAATGATAAAATTGATAGGAGGATTTTGACGACATACCAATGGAGGGTAGTGGGTAGGCTGTTGGTGTCTTTAGATGACCTCAAACTGATGATTATGCACGGGGATCAGCACTATCTTTAGATGACCTCAAACTGATGATTATGCACGGGGATCAACACTTTCTCTCTGGGCTCTACAATTATCTCTCTATGAATAGTAATAATTAAAATTTTACCCTATTTAATCTAATTTTTGGGGTAATTGATTTCAAACTTTTAACCCAACTATTGCTCATCTATTGCACCTTTTTGGCTCTATCTTCATCCTACAAAGTACAGTTTTGACCAAATGAGAAGCTGTTTCTTCGTGGTTCTCACCACTATCCTTTATTTTGGATTCAAAATCTCCATTCCAAGCTTACCATTCTCATCTAGATGTTTTCACCTGGAATTCAAGAAAATCTCATGTCCATTTTGATTCCAAGGGGGCATAATAAATCATTCTAATCAAGTGATCATACTACCAAATATTTTCCACAACTGGGGTAGTATCAAACTCTGACTTGGCTCTGCAATCGATCAAGTCATCAAGAAAATTAAATTCCCAACAGCTAGGGGAATCCTCATCAAACATCATATCAAGTTGATAGTTCTAAATCAGCAAATCATCAAATCTTGGAACGAGTGATTTCAATGCTTCACATCAAATCACTTGCTCTTATCAACATTCAAGTTATAAACATCAAGGGAAATATCAATTTCAACGCACCACATCAAATTGGTAGTCTCTTCATTGAAACATTAGGAGATAAGTGACTTCATTAGGACCCATATCAAGTTAGTTATCTCAATCAAACTCTCAAAAATGATCAGTTTCAACACTTTGCATCAAATTGATCATTTATTCAAATCTTTGCTAGAAATCAGTTTCATCGCATCACATCAAACTGAGTATCAGATCAATATTTTAGACATCGTTGTAATAGTAATCAATTTCATTGCTTCAGATCAAATTGATTAGGTTTTATTATCCTCAAACAATCAGATAGGTAATCGATTTCATCGCACCACATTAAATTGATTCCCTAGTCATCACATTGGTTTCATCAAGCAATCAAGAATTTCTAGCAGCTTCAATCGCTTTTGTTCAATCAAGTTCAGAATTGATTTCTAATGGAGTTTAGTTGCATCGCTTCATATTCAAATATTTGATCGCTAGTCAACACCAGATGTTCTTTGAATCAATGTGTTGATCGCACATCAATTCAAAGAGGGGAAAATTTAATCACCTAAAAATAGTCTGATAAACTCAAAAGCCCTAATTTGAAATCAAGTCCCCCAGGTCCTAATCAAGACTGCCAATTCAAAGCTAATCATAATTATATAATTAAACTAGATTATTTTAAATATATAATTCATCAAAAATCTAGAATCTAAGATCACTCACCAAGAGGCATTAATTCTTTAATTAATCTTGGTCATTAAATCAAATCAAAAGAAAAAATACATGGCTAAACAAATAAATTAATTCAAAACATTAATATTCGTTCAACATTGCCTCAAAAGTCAAACCTCCAACCAATAAGAGGTAATCACATGGATCAACCAAGCTTCCATCTTAGCCATTTCTCATGGATGCATCTCAACCGTTGAATTCAAATTCAAATTTGAAGCATTTTCCCTCCAAGGAAAAAATCCATATAATGCAGCCTTTATAGCTCATTTTATATAGGTGCATAGTGAATTTTAGCATAGAACTAATGACAATTTTATTATAACAATAATCTAGTTCATTTTATCAATCTAATCTAGTTCAATTTCATGCATTTGATCAAAATGGAGCATAATTGAACATGTTTTTATGCATTTTAGGCATTCTTGATTGAATCTTTCATTTCATGATTGTCCATTCAATGATCTAATATGCTAATTCTGAGAGCAATAACAATTAGATTACAATCTTCATGATTAGGAAAAAATAATTCAATTTCATTTGGTTTTCTATGTTTTCAATGGATTTGATCTTACTAACCAATTAATATAATGATTTATTCAGTGGTTGTGTGCAACATTATTCTAGGTACAACATTTACACATCACAAGAGGAAATCAACTTATCATATCTACTTTTTTCAAACTCATTCCTCACCTTTACCAAAGATGAATCCTCCAAATAATGAAAGTGTAAGTTCACAACATTCAATAATCCTTCCAACTAACCTGATAGAGAATCATTTTGATCTTGAGAATATGTTGGCATAATCCTTCCCAATACATTTGATGCAAGTGCTAAGATCTCGTTGTCCTTCATGTGTGTTTTCAAAATATGTTTTCTTTCTTTGGCTTGAGCCACTGAAGAAAATATCATCATATGTAAAGGACTCAATGATTCCAACTGAATAGGACCTTGAATAGCTAAGTCATCTATGTCTGTATCTTCCTCAAGGAACTCTTTCACTACCTTCACAGTGTCTCTTGCCTTAGTTTTTACAATTATGTCATCTGAGAATTTTACCTCCATCACCTCATCAATTTGATCTGTCTTTTTATTTGTTTCCTTGTATTCCTCCTTATCCTCTTATGCTTCCATATCATCAATTATATAAACAACATTAACTTCTTCAACATTTTTCTTCTCCTCACCAATCACATAATCATTTTCAGATAAAGTCAGAGGAATAAAATTAGGTTGACTTTCATTGTCTGTTATGGGCTACACTAAAAAGGTAATAGGGACTCCACCAATAAATACATTAGGTTCTTCATATGTTATTTGAATAGGTGTATCTATAATGCCTAATGGTTCAACATGTGTTTCCTTCTCACTATCCTTTAGTGCAACATAAATTTTATTATCATTAGGAGTTTAGTCATCACATTCTCAGTTTCTTCAACTACCTCATCAGTCCTTCCTATCAAAATTTTATTTATTCTTGTCTTACTTCAGAATTCCTTCTTTTCCAACTCAAGGATCCCGTCAATTTCTTCTGTAGTAATCACTGGAAAAACTTGTAATAAGAATTTCTCTCTTATTTCCTTATCTTTTTCTATAGTTGTGAGTCTTCATCCTTCTAATATGTTAAAGAGTTCATCTATTATCTCTCCTTTCATTTAATCAATGCTTTATTATACTTGTTCAGGTATAAAATGACTCCTTCAATTCTCCTATTTTCATCTTCATCATATCTATTATAGTACCTCTTTACTTAAACAATAATTCCATTTATAGTCATATTATTAATAGCATCATTTTTAGAATAGTGTGTCTTACCTAAGTCAAGTTTAGACCTTTTATTTGTAGGATCTTCCTTTGATGTAGGATCTTTGACAATTCTCACTACCTTTTCTCCTTTTGTCGTCAAAATTTTCAGTGCATCATCCAAATCAGTGGCCTCATATTTGTCATCATCCTTTTCTCCTTTGTAGTCTTTCTTAGGCTTTCCTTTTACTATTTTTCTGGTTGATGTAGAATTGTCCTTTGACTTGACTAATTTTTCTTGATTTTCCTTTGGAGTAGATGTCTTAGGTGTATATTTATTTGGCATAACAAGATCCTTCTCTACAAGACTGACTGTGACAACTAAAATTCTAGTTTTTCTCCCTCTAGATTATTATGCATAGGGTATATATACAAGGGGGCATAAACATAAACATATATAGGATCTTCTGCTACCTTCTCCTTCTCTATCTCTTTCTCTTTTTATTCAAACTTCTTCCTAGTTTCTGCTATCTTCTCTTTAGTAAAAACCATATTCTCACCCATCATCTCAACTTATTTTTTGATTTTCCTTTCCCTTGCAGGTCTAGTAACCTCTTCATGTATCTCAAGACTCTTTTTTTGCATAAGTATCAAACCTCTTCTTATTCTTATCCATAGTTTTATTCAAGATATGTTTTGCGTAGGCTTCAAGAAGTGGACTATCCACCTCATATCCCATAGGCATCACCCATTATGTTCTAGGTTCTGATGCTTCAATCAAACATGCATCAATTTCAACCATAAAAGATATGTTGTTTACACATTTTTTGAAAATCTCAGGTGGGATTCTGTATCTCAATTGCATAAACTATTGAAAACTTTTAAAACATCTCCATAGAGTTCTTCTTGTTGACTGGTCTCCAAGCATATCATAAAAATCCTTAATCTAAATTGATACTGGTTTATCTTCTTTCCACTTAACATTTCCAACTACAGGAAATAAATTTATAAAATAGAAGAATATGCATACCAATAATGATGCATATTTGAAAGTTTTCTTCCTGTCTTTCTTGATCTTTTCCAAATTCTCAAAAATATTCTCTCTCAGTGATTCACAGATAGCATACTTTAAATCTTCCTTCACTATTCTGTATACAACATTGATGATAGTGCTAATAATTGAATTCTCTCTGCTAGAATGAAATACCTTGTATCTAAGAACCATAGATATGAACTTCACATCAAGCTATAGAATGATGTTAACTGTCATCCCACACTTATCCCATTGAGAAATGGTCAAATTTGTGATTATTTCCTTCTTGATAGACTTTAGAGCAGACACCTCGTCATTTACACAAAAACTAGTAACTACCTTCAAAACTTCCTTTGTGATCTTGTAAGGTTTATCGAGCCACATGAATTGATCATGAACTCTACTTAGAATGAATTGCAACTAGTATGCTTCAAAGAATTTTAGAAATTCCAAGAACTGAGTAAACTTCTTCTCTTCCAATACCTTGTATTCATCCTTTACAACTGAATCCTCAAACACTTCCTTAAAATGTTGTGTAATCGCATTATCACTGAATTCTTCCATATTGCAATGTATGTATGCCCTAATATCTTCAACGTGCAATACACCATAGGTGATGAATAAAAAAGCACCATCTGGGTCATCCTCCATAAATTTTTAGGGGTGTTTCTTAAAAATAGTCTAGGATGCTCAATAATATCAACAACTCGGGGCGTATCTATTATTAAAGCTTCAAATATCAAACTGTGCACAAGAAATTACCTTTCCCATTGAATTAGGTTTATTCCATTAAACTATCATAAATTCCTTATATCTAATTTTAAATCACCTTCAATCCATCCTGCAAACACATCTTCAACTCACAAATAAAGTGTTGTACCCTAGCTTCAAACTATCTCAAAATAGAGGATAGAAAATCCATTAGCGATCCTTCAAAACATCAATAAAATCTCTTTGAAATGAAACATGTCCTTATTTGATTTTTTCATATTAATATCTCGATCACATTCATTTCTCTATTCAATTCAGGGGCCAGGTAAAGATTTTTAATGAAAACTTCCCCTTTGGTCATTGACCTAATCACTTCGTTGATAAAATTTCCACACCAGATGCTTGTGCAATCCTTTTAGTGGCGTTGATTTGTTCTTTTCTAACCCATGTCTTTCTCATTTCCTTCTTAATTTCATCAATTATTTTCTTCCCTTTATCATTCTACACATTGTTTCTTTCTACCAAACTTCATACTTAATTGTATCTGCAGTTCTTAGCAATGTGACTATTATTTTTGCAATTAAAGCATATCACATTTCCATACCTTGCGTTCACTTGATTTGTCCTTAATCTGCACTTCTTCGCAATGTGTCCAAACTTGTTACATTTGTAGCAGGTTATGTTCCTCTGGTTAATAAAATTATTTTCCTTTGATCTACATCATTTGATTTATGTCAATAGCTGTATTTTTGTAACAATATCCAGAAAAGGATGTGGTATTAGGTCTTCTCTTGCTTTTATTTTCTCTATGACCAAATTTATTAGATGAAAAACATCTCCCATTGAATTTTTTTCCATTATATTTCCTCATAGGTGTTCTTTTAGGTTCCTCCATCTGTTTTTCTAATATGGTATTGTTTTGACTATATCCATAAATTTATCCCTTCTCAAATCCAATTCCTTGTGTTTCTCCTTTTGCACTTAGGATTCCCAACTATTTATCAAGCTTCACTGATCGAGATTTTAATTTTAATTTTAATTCATTAGCTGCAGCAAGTTCACTCCTAAGAACTTCATTTACCCTTTCAAGTTCCTTCTCATTATTTTTGGATTCCCCAAGATCAATATGCAATTTTCCAACCTCATAATTTAGTTTATTACACTCCTCAGTTTTGTCCTTCAATTATTTCTCAAGATTTTTCTTTGCTTCAATATCCTTACTCATCTTCATTACCATAACTTCCATTTTATGCTTTAGATTTTCTTTGTCTTTTTTTATCTATTCACATTCATCTAATTTTCATTTCAAGGCATGTGAGACATCAACGCTTCCTTTTTGCTTTAACTCTTAAATAAGATATTTCCTCTTTTCCCTGTATTTTTTCAATTGTTCCTTCAAGTTCTCAATGAAACTTTCAACATCCTTAAGTCTCTTTTCCAATTCCAGGTTGTGAGCATTTGATTTGTCAAGATCTTCAAGTGCAACAAAGAGCTATCTTTGAGTTCTGCTAGAAACTGTTAAATCTGTCATCAGGACCTTCCTCAAGTTGTTAGAATTCTTCCAAGGACCAAATATTTGATACCAATTGTTAGGATTGAGGAACACTGAGAGGGGGGAGTGAATCAATGCTGTAGAAATTTTAACCTTATTAAACTGATTGCATTACCATAAACCAAATGTAACTGAAAGTAAAAAACCAAATCATAATCAAATCATCCATAACATTGTGACACCATGATTTTTATCATGGAAACCCAGTTAGGGGAAAAACCATGGTGTGAATGGAACCCACAAGTAATTACTTATGTAAAAATAAGTAACCCTGGTAAAGGTTTTAGTACATAGGGGAATGCACATGCATTCAAGATTATAGCCTAGAACCCACTGCTCAGATTACAACATACAAAGAACCACTGCCATAAAAAATGAATGGATTAAAATCCAAAAAAATGAATTGATAAATAGCATCAAATCTCCTTGAACAGTTCCATGTAAGTACATTGTAAAATTTATTAACTAACAATTGAACCTTTATTCATTGTTCCATCACACATAAAAAAAAATATCCTTCACATATCCAACCATCGCATCCATAAACCATCACAAAAACTTGAGCTTATATCCTCCTAGGTTTTCACCTCAAAAATCCATCATACCTTCCTTTATCTGCACTCTAACCTTCAGTATCACCTTAGTATGATAAGTAACCTCCAAAATTGTGTATGGTTTCCATCAATGACAACATACAATCTAAAAAGAGCAATGTATCTAACCAACAAATCATACCCCTATATGTGCTAGAAAATACATGGTAACATCAAGGTAATATGTTTCCCCCTTGTAAAATTGAGAAAAATTTATAAAGATGAGCTTAATTTATCGATAGAGTGACCGAGAGTCCAACAAAATGATCAGTTCAAAAAATAGACTTGATAGGCAAAATTTAAGGGCTAAAGAAGGAGATTTTCCACACAACCAATAAAAATCCTATAGGGTGCATGTCTACCAAGGAGGGCTATGGGGTATAAATAGGTTCTAAGGGGTCATTTTCAACTCATTGTACATATTCATCTTTTTAAATTTGAAGGAGAAAAAGAGTTTGTCAAGTGCATTCAAAGAGTGATGGTGGACATTAGGAGTGAGGTTATGTGCATGAGAAAGTGAAAACATACCATCGACCAAAGGGTGTGGAACCAACAGTAAGTACCTTGTCAGTTTATGCATATATCACATGTATTTTACACAATTTTTAATTTGTAGTTTAGGTCAACATAGAGAAAATTTCGCAATTGACAGTTGCATTTGCCAAAATCGTCAATGATGTAAATAAACTGCATAGCAAAAAATAGGTTCATGGTTTATAAGTGAGTCACATTGATTTATTAAGTGACACAAGTGCTATAATGACATGATATAACTACATGATTTAAGTGAAACAACTAGTCTTTAGACGTAGGTGCATGGTATGATTTGCATGAAATGATGCAATTGCATGGTATAAATGAAATTATTAATTAAGGAATGTATTTTTGACATGTGTTTAATAGGAATTTGATGTATGCATATTTTTCTCTCTAGGAATGTGCATTATAACTTATTTGGGTTTTGTATTTGCATGTTTACATAGTAGACTCAATATTGATCACTTAGGAGAATCATTATGGGACACTTGTATTTAAACACCAGTTGATTTAGTTTGACCGCCCCCATTTGGACAGTGTTGGACTTCTGAATGTGACCTTTATGCCTTTGATTAGGAAAAAGAGGGTATTGATTATTTCCTTGTGCGAGAGAATGACACTCAAATATTTTTGGAATATTGGCATCATTGGATGCATTTTCATTGATGACAACATATCGTAGGAACCAAAGGAATTGATTAAAAGATCTATTTGCTTTCTGCTAACTTAACTATTGCAGGTTAGCCAGTGGAGAAGAATGCTTAAAGGTCTGGTAGGAGGCGGATATTGCAGAGATGAAGTCACACACACAGAGTAAGGATGATCAAATTGTTTACTAAGTTCACCCAAAGTTAAAAAATGTTTCATGATGATTTGAATAGGTAAGAAGGTCACAAAAGGTGACTAGCAAATAGGGTGACAGACTGTGTCGATAGGAAGATAGAAATAGGTTTGGTGCACACAATAAATTTATAATTTAATAGAGAGAACCTAGGAGTGTGTTGGAGACATAATCAGGTGTCTTACACTAAGAGGGTTTGTACTTTAGAGGTCCTCAAGGGATAATCTTATTGTCTTAGAGACTTTGTGACAATGGTCTTCAAGTTCAATGAAAAAGAGCTAGTGAATCCAATGGCTATGGTGAATCTGAATGTTTAAGTATTTATAATGATGCTATAGGATATTATTGAAGTATTTTCTTGATGAGTTGGTGATACACATGGACCATAAGGATCCGATTTGTGGAGTTTCAGGTCAATAATAATATTTTTATGATTATTCATGTTCTTGGCTGATTTAGTTGGTAAATGATGTTGCGCAAGTGCCAAACTATGAAATATGGGAGATTTATGATCTCAAGGTGGTAGTTTTAGGCTATGGCCATGATTTTATGGCCAAAGATGGATTTGAGCATGAGATTTAGTGTGATAATTTGAAGAGGTGGTGAATTAAGTTTGGTCGACCTAGTTCTTAGTATAAGATGATTAATTAGGGAAAAAATAATTAGGCACGAAAGTGGAATATTGGTTGTGAATTCAAAATATTGCTTTTAGATTAGTTGTGATGATCTCTTGAAGGCTAAGTTTCTCATCTGAAGGAGTTAGAGAGAACTAGATTAGAGATCTTGGTGAATCCAATGGCTATGGTGGATCTGAATGTTTAAGTGTTTATAATGATGCTATAGGATGTTATTGAAGTATGTTCTTGATGAGTCAACAATACACATGGATCATAAGGATCAGATTGGTGGAGTTTCAAGTCAATAATAATATTTTTATGATTATTCATGTTCTTGGCTGATTTAGTTTGTAAATCATGTTGCGCAAGTGCCAAACTATGAAATATGGGAGATTTATGATCTTGAGGTGGTGGTTGTAGGCTGTGGTCATGATTTGATGGCCAGAGATGGATTTGAGCATGATATTTAGCATGATAATTTTAAGAGGTGGTGAATTAGGTTTGGTCAACCTAGTTCTTGGTATAAGATGATTAATTAGGGAAAAAATCATTAGGCACAGAAGTGGAATATTGGTTGTAAATTCTAAATATTTATTTTAGATTAGTTGTGATGATCTCTTGAAGGCTAAGTTTCTCGTCTGAAGGAGTCAGAGAGAACTAAATCAAATATCTTGGTTGTACTTCAATGAAACTGACTTTGGCATAAGGTAGATGATGTTATCCAATTCAAAAACACTTGTTGATAATTGTAGTAATCACATTGTAAGGAAGTGAGTGTTAGAATAACTGAGAGGGGGGGATGAATCAATGGCCTCAAAAATTAATCCAATATCAACCCAAAAATGTATACCACATATATAAATCTCTAGTTATCTTCAGTCCTACAAGATGTATTCCCTTAAATAATCGTATCAAATAACTACTGCTCGGAGTTCATTGTTAATCCCTTTTTTGTAAGCTTTACCGAATAGCAGTTTTAGTCTTTTCTAGTCTTTACTGAAATACAATAAATAACTTAATGTTTACTTATCAATCCATATTAGTAATGTGTAAAGAAAAATATCAAAGCAATGAACCATATACACATTGACACATGGATTTTTAACATGGAAACCCTATTAAGGGAAAAGCCATTTGGGACCGGCAACCCAAAATTTCACTCCTCTAAAGTGAGCTCGGTGAAGAGCCAACCCTGTTAAAGGTTACAAACATACTGTTAAGTGAAACCTTTTTAGAGGATTTAATATAATAGTTAATCACTTGATATCTGGAATTTCACTATGCTATCTTCATGAGAAACTTTTTGATACTCCTTTGGATATATCTCATTATCAAAAGGATAGTTAAATCCCACTATGTTAAGAGCTTTTCTAAATCAATGGTTAAACTGAGATAGTATATGACCTATTCATATATACAACTTAAACTTGCAGATTTTTAGATCTATTCTAAGCTCATAATACCTTTCTGATATTTTTTTCTCTTCTGTTCCTTTGCTCCACTTTTTTTTTGCTCGGTGATGTTGTTGTTCCTCTATTGCTCGGTGTCCATAGAAATATTTAGCTCTATCTTATAGCTTGTTGGATCAACACTATATGAAGAATTCTTTCTTCACTAGTATTCTCTTTAGCATCCTTTTCTATTCTTCTCCCCCAATTCATAATTAATTAGCTTGTCTCTCTTATAGACATGATTTCACCATTTGTCTTTCTTGTTCTTGACATGATCTGCAATTCTCGTCATTCTTGCTTTTAAGAATACTTTAGTTTTATCCTGCATATTTCTCCTTGAAAACTAGAATAAAATAGCTTTAAGTATCTAGCTTATCTCTAGATTTTAACTTATCGATGAGAACAATGTTATCAACCAGCTAACTCCATATTTAGCTCTTGCCAGATAAGTCTTTTGTCATTTCTAAACTTCATTTCTGATCAGTGTTTAACTCCTTGTTTGCTCGGTCTTGACTTCAGTTATCCTCAGGCATCTTTGACCTTCGAGTTTGTCTGTCTGTCGGGAAACACTTGTGACTTTTAGTTCTTCTCAAGTTACACTTTGTTTCTACTCAGTAATGCTTTCTTAGGTAACTTGCTTGGGTATCACTGTGACTTTTCTCTCAGGGTTCTCTATCCATCGGGGTGCACGAACCATTGGTGTTTTTTGTCACTTGGTGTATACTAAAATTTTATGCATTACTGATAACATAACATTTATCTCTTTGATTCTTTGAAGTCTTTGACAATATATATATCACCAATCAGATTATATCAAGTTGACATCAATGACAATAAAATACATTAACTGATTTAATGTCTTGAATTAACTTTGTGCAGCTCAGTGATCATCAACTTAATATCTTCAAACATTCAATCAGTTATAGTTCATCAATCACTCCCTTTGGAATTTATGGAAACATACTAAATTACTACTAATACAATATGAAATATATCTGTTGTAGTTCCACAATTTACCGAACTTATTGTTCTATAACCAATTCAAATATCTGGTTCTCGGTAAGCTCATATGGCTTAGATTTGATTCTTGCATATTACTCTCTTCAATCTTCATTCCCTTTACTGGATAGATGTAGTAACTTATGATTTTGTCTCTCCCTTTGATGTAAAATCTTTTCTTTGATGTTTTCGCTCCCTTTGACTGTTCCTCTTCTTGATCATCTCTTTTTCCTTTGACAATAATATAGAATAATTTCTCCCTTTGAGTCATCTCTCCCTTAGAATAATCATGATGGATATTTAATATGGATATAATCTCTCCCATATATAATCTCTCTCCCTTTGATAGCAATGCCAAAGTATAGCCTTCCTCCTTTTTATAATATACTCCTTGAGTTTCTCTTTCCATCAACAAATAGTAACTTTGGTTTTTGGTACAGATAAGTAGCTTTCTATGTACTGATATATATTTTTAGTCCATCTCTTTTCTTTCATCAAAATGAATGATCTTATAATTATGTGTATGCTAGTGCAACCTCCTAGTCAGCTTACTGACCAATAGACAAGGGTCGGACCCCTAGTCTCTTTCTCAAGTACTCAAATGTATCTTTAGGCAATGGCTTTGTGAATATCTCTGCTAATTCTTCCTTGGATTGAACATATTCTAGTATCACTTCTTTCTCTTTCACTTTCTCCCTTAAGTAATGATACTTTATAGTAATATTCTTAGTCTTAGCATGCATGGCAAGGTTCTTAGAAATGTTTATTGCACTAGTATTATCACAATAGATAATCAATGGTTCTAGAAATTTCATATTCATACCTTCCAGTAATGGTTTGATCCATGCAATGTTAGAGAAATTTGCAGTAGTAGCCACATATTTTTCTTTTGCAGTAGATTGTGAGATGCATCCTTGCTTTTTGATTATCCATGTGACAAGTTTGTCACCCATGAAGAATGTTCCTCCTATTGTGCTCTTTCTGTCATCTATGTTTCTAGCCCAAACAACATCTGTATAGACTTGAAGCTCAAATTTTCCTTCTCTTGTATACCATAAGCTATAGTCTTTGGTATTCTTTAGATATCTCAGAATTCTCTTGACAGCAGTCATATGTGAGTCCTTGGGATTAGCAGAGAATATTGCAACTATTCCAATTGCATGTGCTATATCTGGTCTTGTATGAAAAACATATATGAGTTTTCCAATCATAGATCTATACAGGGTTTGATTTACCTCATTTTTCTTTTCTTCCTTTGTCATCTTGCATCTGGTTTCCATAGGTGTTCCAACTGGATTGGAGTCTTCCATCTTGAAAATCTTGAGAACTTCCTTGACATATTTGGATTGTGTGATGTATATGCCTGCATCCCGTTGAAGAAACTGTAGACCAAGAAATAATTTGATCTCCCTAAACATTGACATCTCAAACTCTTTGCTCATTTCATTATAAAATGAATTACATAACACATCATTACCCCCAAATATGATATCATCAACAAATATTTCAGAAATCAAAATGTTATCATCAGTATCTTCTTTTAAATACATATTATTATTTTCACTTGTTCTTACAAATCCAATACTTATGATATATGAGTGAAGTCTTTCATACCAGGCTCTCGGTGCTTTTTTTAATCCATACAAGGATTTTTGAAGTCTACAAACCATGTTTCTCTTGTCACGGTCAACAAACCCTTCTGGTTGTTCAATGTATACCTCTTCCTCTAGTATTCCATTCAGGAATGTGGATTTGACATCCATTTGGTATACCTTGAATTCTTTGAATGCAACATAAACAAGTAGAATTCTTACCCCTTCTATTCTAGCAATGGGTGCAAAGGTTTCTCCATAGTCAATACCTTTTTCTTGTGCATACCCCATGCATACTAATCTTTCTTTGTTTCTTGTGACTTCTCCATTCTTATTCAACTTGTTTCTGGATATCCATTTGGTACCAATGACATTCTTGTCATTCGGTCTAGGTACTAATGTCCATGTATTGTTCTTCTCAATCTGATCTATTTATTCATTCATAACACTGAACCATTCTTTATTTTCAAGTGTAGTATTGACAGATTTAGGCTCAAAATCACAAATTAAACATCTAGTATTTAGTGACTTACTTCTTGTTCTCATTCCAGCCTTTTTGTCTCCTATGATCTAGTTCTGTGGATGGTGTCTTCTGACATACTTGGAAAGTACTGGTTCAGTTCTTTTTTCATCATTTTGATCATCATCTTGACCTTCATTTTGATCTCCATTGCTCAGAACATCATTTTGAGCAATTTCCTAATTTTTGGTGTTTACAACCTGATGCTCGGGTGCATTATTCTGTCACTCGGGAGCCATACACTATTGCTCAGGTAGAGTGTCAGGTTCTTCATTATAGACAAACCTATTATAGTCTTTTGGTTCTTTTCTGCTTTCCTCATCATTTTCCTCAGCAAATTCATCTATTTTGACATTAGCACTTTCAATGATTTTGTTAGAGGACTTGTTAAGACATTTATAAGCCTTGCTTTTGGTAGAATACCCTAGAAAGATTCCTTCTTCACCTTTAGAGTCAAGCTTTCCATTTCTATCATCTTTCAAAACATAACATTGACTTCCAAAAATTTTAAAGTAACTTACATTGGGTGTGTATCCATACCATAGCTCATAAGATGTCTTTTTGGTGTCTTTCTTCAATTGTACTATGTTTAATGTGTAGATAGCAGTATAGAAAACTTCCCTCTATAATGTTTGAGTGATGCCTTTCTCAATCATCAGTGTTCTGGCATAATCAACAATGGATTTGTTCATTCTTTCAGCAAGCCTATTTTGTTGTGGTGTTCTTGGTGTAGAAACCTTTCTTTTAATTCCATGCTCATTACAGAAGTTAGTGAATTCATTAGAAATGAGTTCTCCTCCTCTATCTGATCTTAAGCATTTCAGTTCCTTACCACTTTATTTTTCTACAATAGCTTTATACCATTTAAACATCTTGAATTCTTATGATTTCTCTTTTAAGAACATGACTATCATCATTCTAGAATAATCATATAAAAATAGAATGAAGTATCTATCACCATAGTAACTCTTAGTTCTCATGGGTCCACATAGATAAGTATGGACTAATTCTAGAATAGAATTAGATGTGTAAGTTTTTCTCTTAAAACTAGACTTTGTCACATGATATGGTCGGGCTTTGACATGGGTACACATGGGTACACATGATATGGTGGGGCTTTGACATGCTCCATAAGCCTCTTAGTTTCATTTTATTTCTTATCTGAATCATGTTGTCAAAATTCACATGACAAAACCTTTTATGCCATAGCCATATGTCTACATTTCTAGAAATTAAAAAAGTGGTGTTAATATCATCAAGATAGAATAGATTACCTTTTGTCTATTCACCAGTTCCGATCAACCTTCCTGATTCATTAAAGATCTTTGCATTTTTGTTCTCAAATGCAACTCGGTGACCTATTTTGTTCATCTGTGAAACACTCAATAGATTATTGTTAAGGCCTTTTACCCAATATGCATTTTCACATCTGATCAGATTAGTCAACATTATTGTTCCTTTACCTTCAACCAGGCAAGGTGAGTCATTACCCATTCTTACTGATCCACCATTATAATACTCAAAAGTTTCAAAATTTTCCTTATCTCTAGTCATGTGGTGAGTGCAGCCACTATCAATAATCCAGACATCATTTTTAATAACCTTAGATACGAGTGCAGTTTCAACATACCTTTCCTCTTCGTTTGAATCATACACAACAAATACCATCTCAATATCTTCATCAGATTCGGTGTCAGTATCTCCAGCTTTGTTCTCAGCCAGGTAACAAGCTTTCTTCCCTTTGTCCTTGTAGTCTCAAGTATCTCTTTTGTCAGATTGTCAGTTGCTTTGGTAATCTTTGTCATTACTTCTATCAAACTTCTTTTCATATGATCTGTCATTACCTCTTTCATCTTTTCTTTTGTTAGGAAATCTAGCAGCAAAGTGTCCAATATCTTTACAATTAAAACATACCAATGGTAATTTACCTTTGTATCTACCTTTGCCTCTTTTCAATCTTTTAGCCATTAGTGCTTCAATCTCATCAAGTCCTTGGTCATCACTATCACTTTCACTATCATTTATCATAGTGTGTTTATGACTTGATTTACTTATCTGTAAAGAAGATTTGAATGCAGACTCAATAGATGGTAAGACACCGTTGTCAAAGTTATTCATCTCAAATGAAATAAGTCTACCAACCAAAATATCTAGAATTACATTGTTATTTTCTACTTCTCGCATTTCTTGTATAGCAGATACTCTAATAGCATAAACAGGCAGTAAGGTTCTTAGTATTTTATTTACCATTGTTTCTTCTTCAAGTACACCTCCTACAACTCTGATAGCATTGACTACCTCTTTGATTCTACAGCTGTACTGAGTGATGTTTTCTCCTTCTTTCATTCTTAGGTCATCAAACTTACCTCTTAGGCTTTCTGCCTTAGCTCTTAGTACATTAGCATCTCCTCCATGTACTGGCTTCAATTTGTCCCACATTTGCTTTATAGTGGTGCATGTTTTGACATCTTCAAATTCAACATTAGAGAGTGAGGAAGCAAGTTCTATCATCATAGAATTTTTCTCATGTTTTTCTCTCAATTGATCAAGTGTGTGAGGTCCTGTAGGAAACACATATTCAGTATCCAAGTATTGAGTAACATCATTTCCAATACCTGATAGGTGGAGTCTTAGCCTAATTTTCCATGAAGAAAATTTGTCCTTGTTCAACTTAGGCACATCCTGTTTTCTCATCTTGTGATCTTTTGCTTGAGTTGTTAAACTCCCTTTCTAAGAACACAAGCTCTGATACCAATTGTTATAATAACTAAGAGGGGGGTGGTGAATCAGTGGCCTCAAAAATTAATCCAATATCAACCCAAAACTTTATACCACATAAAATTATCTAGTTATCTTTAGTCATACAAGATGTATGCCCTTAAATAATATTATCAAATAACTACTGCTCAGAGTTCACTGTTAATCCTTTTTTCTTAAGCTTTACCGAATAGCAGTTTTAGTCTTTCCTAGTCTTTACCAAAATACAGTAAATAGATTAATGTTTACTGATCAATCCAGATTAGTAATGTGTAAAGAAAAATATCAAAACAATGAACCATATACACATTGACACATGGATTTTTAACATGGAAACCTTGTTAAGGGAAAAACCACTTGGGACCGGTAACCCAAATTTTTCACTCTTTTGAAGTGAGATCGGTGAAGAGCCAACCCAGTTAAAGGTCACAAACACATGGTTAAGTGTGACCTTGTTAGAGGATTTAATATAATAGTTAATCACTTGATATCTAGCATTTCACTATGCTATCTTCATAAGAAACTTTTTGATACTCCTTGGGATGTAGCTCATTATCAAAAGGATAGTTAAATCCCACTTTGTTAAGAGATTTTCTAAATCAATGGTTAAACTGAGACAATATATGATATGTTCATATTTACAACTTAAACTTGCAGATGTTTAGATTTTTTTAAGCTCATAATACCTTTCTGATCTTTTGTTCTCTTATGTTCCTTTTCTCCACTTTTTTTCTACTCAGTGATGATGTTGTTCCTCTGTTGCTCGATGTCTGCAGAAATATTTAGCTATGTCTTATAGCTTGTTTGATCAGGATTGTATGAAGACTTCTTTCTTCACCAATATTCTCTTTAGCATCCTTTTCTATCCTTCTCCCCCAATTCATAATTAATTAGCTTGTCTCTCTTATAGACATGATTTCACCGTTTGTCTTTCTTGTTCTTGATGTGAACCCCAATTCTTGCCATTCTTTCTTTAAAGCATACTTCAGTTTTATCTTGCAGATTTCTCCTTCACAACTGGAATAAAATAGCTTTAGGTCTCTATCTTATCTCTAGCTTTTAAATTTTTGATGAGAACAATGCTATCAACCAATTAACTCCATATTTATCTCTTTCTAGCTAAGTTTTTTGTCATTTCTGAACTTCAGTTCTGATCGGTGTTTAACTCCTTGTTTGCTCGGTCTTAACTTAGTTCTCCTTGGACATCTTTGTCCGTCAGGGTTGTCTGTCTATTGGGAAACACTTGTGATTTTCAATTATGCTCAGGTTACACTTTGGTTCTTCTTGGTAACGCTTGCTCGGGTAACTTGCTTGAATATCACTATGAATTTTCTCTTGGGGTTCTCTATCTGTCGGGGTGCACTAACCATCGGTGTTTGTTGTCACTTGGTGTATACTGAAATTTTATGCATTACTAATAACATAACCTTTATCTCTTTGATTATTTTAAGTCTTTGACAATATGTATATTACCAATCAGATTATATCAAGTTGACATCCATAACAATACAATACATTAACTATTTTAATGTTTTGCATTAAATTTCTATAGCTCGGTGATCATCAAATTAATATCTTCAAACATTCAATTATTTATAGTTCATCAGTGAGCCTTCCTCAAGGTTGTAGCCCAAGGGTTTTTATTTGAGTTGTGATATCAAGGCAGCGAGCGTGATTGCATGTGCATTTCCTATACATTGTAATAAGGTTATACTTCTAAAAAGGTATTTTCTTATTATGGGTAAAGAACCCCACCATGGTTTTTCCCCTATAGGGTTTCTACAATAAAAATCATGTGTTTAATTATGTGGATGATGTTATGATTAATGTATTTATGCATGTTTCACATTTCATTTAATTAGATCATAAATAAGAGTGTTCAAGAAATAAGGATTTGTAAGGACTAAGGGTTTAAGGTGTAGAGATTTGGGAACAACTAATTCACCCCCCCCTCTTAGTTGTTCATTTCCATAATAATCTATTAATAATATAAGGCACTGAGAGGAGGGTTGTTAGGAATAATAATCCACCAACATAACTAAGAGGGAGAGGGGTGAATCAGTTGTGAGATGGATTATTAAACATTAAAATTTACAAACCAAAAATTTAATCCAATATACAATATTAAGCCAAGAGACCTTAGAAATAAGATCATCATACATCCTAATACATATCATCATCTTCGCTCATTCTGATTCAACCGTACAATATTTGTACACTATTGTCAGTTATCATACAACAATAATAACCAGTTTGTTCTTCCTTCAAAGAAACATACGTTGACATCAGTGAAAAAACATGAGTTCCAACAACATCAGTATTAACCAATTCCAACAACATCCAACAATCTCCCCATTTGGCATTGATGGAAACATATGGGAAAATCCATCAACCCAAAAGTACAATCTTCTCAATATCCTCAACACAGCTCTCCCTAAACAGTATGGATTTTCTCAAAGAATCTCTCCCCTTTGACAATAATTGCAAAGGGTTCCATAAATATTCTTCATTCTTCTGCAAGGTGTCACTTTTTCAAATCTTCATGTCTGTAACAATGATGCAGAGGGTCTAGAGTTCTATTGTTTCCTTCTCCCAAAATGCTTATTACCTCTCCTAACCATCCAATGTTCTACTCCTCTATGTAGTCTTTACTAATATGGGTCTCCTAGACCCTTCCTACCAACTTGCCTCCTAGGTATAGTTGAAATGATAAATACACAAAGTGCACACAATTGTAACTAGTCCAACTAGTTCATCAATCTCCTTAATTCTTCACTAGAACTTCCCCTAGAACCCAAAACTATTGCTTAGGATCTTTCCCATACACCCCATAGACTCTTTTCTATTTTATTAACTCATTAAAAGTCCATTGGAAACATTTCCAATGCTTCTAGATACTCCAACAATCCAAATGTTGTCACTTTGCACTAGTAGGCCTAATTAGGCCTATTCCTAGTAGGTCTATTTTCCCTGCTTTGGGCCAAATGCTCCAAATTCTTCCAAACAGCCTCACAAAATACTTTAGAAATCTGAAATCTATACACTAGCCCTTAAATAATCCAAATTTATAGTTTCTTAAGGCACCCACAACCTTAATTTCTACCAAGCCCTAGTTTTCAGCCTATCTTTTAGGCCTCTCGACCAGTCAGTGCAATATGTCTTCAATTTGGTCTTAGAACTTCATTTCACCATCTAAAACATTTTGATCCTTCAAGGAGACATATAACGGCTTCTTCAAATTCCACTAATTCATCCATCCAAGATCATGGGTGCTCTGATCCAATCTAATCTTTACCCTATCCAGGCTCACCTACTCCTAGCAGTCAGCCATAGGGCTTCACTCCCAGTCTAGGAATTCAATTTCAAGAACAAAAAGGAAAAAAAATCACTATGTATAGACCCTAACCCATCATCCCACATGGTTTCATCCATTTTCAACTGTGAATGCTTAGGTTAGAGCCATTTTTGTTCCTGCAACTCTGCAAATTGAACTTGTAGGCATAGTCACTTAAATCCTAATGTAACTCCACACAATATTAACTTGAAATCAAAATACTATATGAAAAAGAAAGATAATACAATAAAATACACCCCCATGGAGTCAGATCACCTAATCTAATATGTACATAGCCATACAGAATGCAGAAAACATAGTAATTTGTAATGAATCTCATAAATCCATCCATACAGAATGATCAAAAAAGTACTATGCAATCCAAAAATCCATTAACCTTAAAAAAATAATCAATCCATGCTCAAATACGTGAGCATGGGTACAACCGTCCAAACCTCCATTTGCAACTTTTTGCAAAAGTTGCTCAAACAAATTTTGAGTATTTCTTGCTCTTTGACCATTTTAGTCAACTTGATGCATTTTTACCACTCCTATGACCCTATTTAGGACACTTAGGGTCCTAAAAAAGACCAAAACCTCAAGTTACCCAAAAATAGCAACTTTTACCATTTTAGGCCAAAATGACCACATTGTCACCTAGAAGCACTTTTGCTCTTACAAACATGAAATGAACAAGTTGAGATCCAAAACTAATGGATCTTATTCAAACCCAAACTAGGACTCTTAACACAACCCTAAACACTCAAATCACACCAAAATTGGAGTTTCTCTTCACCATATCCCCTAGGACAAATAACTCAAGTCCCTTGAGTTAGGAGGTCTTGAATGGTGACCCCATGCTTCAAAATGTCTGCTTCAGTCATCCAAGTGGCCTCATATTTAGGTATTCCCTGCCACTTTTCTAGATACTCTTTGTAAGTACCCTTCTTGGTCTTCTTAATCACCTTGGAGTCCAGTCTACTATCCGACTATAGAGGGTGTGGGGTAGGCAGATATTTCACCCAATCTTCATCTCCCAACTTTGAAAGAGTTAGTTGACCAGTGTCCGAGAGTAGACCCTTATAGGGATACAGGTCACATACATTAAAAATGGGCGAGATTCCCAAATCTGGAGGAAACTCCACCTCATATGCATTTTTTCCATACTTGTACAATATCCTCAACTTAGTTGGATTACCCTTAGGTAGTCTTTCCTTTCTGAGGTAAGCAAGTACCAGATCCTCCACCTTGAATTGAAAATCCCTCCTTATATTTTTCCACTTACTATTGTAAAGTCTTCTTGACTTTATCATGCATCTCTTTCATTTTGTCTCTAAATGACTCACCTTGTGCACTCCTTTTGTCCTATAGACTGAGATCCCTCAACTCTAATATCCCTCTAGGATTAGTCCCATAAACTATCTCAAATGGGATTTTTCCAGTACTCCTATTAATGGAGTCATTATAGGCACACTCTGCTTTCCCTATAATATGATCCCATGACTGTCCATACTGCTTAATTAAGCATCTCAAAAGGTTTCCTAAAGACCTATTAACTACCTTAGTTTGTCCATCTCACTGAGGGTGATAGGCAGAAGAGAAAGACAAGTTTGTCCCTAACATTTTCCGAAGAGTCCTCCAAAAGTAACCCACAAACTTACTATCCCTATCACTTACTATGTGTTGTAACCACCTAGATTTGGTATGTTCCAACTATGGACCCTATTTTCCATAAATGTGATCATACCCCCAATTATGTCATGACAATGTTACTTTGGCATAATTCATTTTAAAATCAAAATTAATGTCCTAGGTGATTTTTATCACTAAAATATATTAACTATCATAGCCATACAATTCAAATCAATTCAAACCAATTAAATCAAATCAAATTCAAATATGGCTATAGTATTTAATTATAAAGGAATTAAATAAACCCCTAAATCAATTTCTCACTTGCAAATAAACCCATTCCCCTAGCCTAATTAATTTAATTTAATTGGCTATAGTCCTATTAATTAGTAAAAAGCAATTAATTGTTTAAATAATTAATATCCTATTTTTGAATGAATTAAATAAGTTTAACTCATTTCATTTATATTCCCCTAAACCCTAACCTAACCTATCTCAACCACTTCTACCTTGGGTTCTAACCCATCCGAACCTATTCTCCCCATGCTAATCTAATTCTAATCCTAATTCTATCCTAACCCACCTCCTAATATTGTCACATTCTATTAAGGAATAATTAACAACTCCACCCACTTGAGAAAGTCAATGAATCTCAAGATTCCTTTCTCAAGTCCATTTTCTCAAGCCACCCTCTTACACCCTTCCCATGCTTCTTTAAGGCTTTCATTAATGCCTCATTAATGAAGATTCCTTAAGCCCATGTCTCCCCCATGCCTATTAAATGCCTTTGGCATTTATTTCTTCTTACACCACCATTAATGAGTTCCTCAACTCATTAATGCACCTTGTCCCCCCTCTCTCTCCTCATTCTTCTATAAATAGAAGACATTTTTGAGAGCAAATAAGCCTTCATCTCATAGTAGAAAATACATTGTTATGTTGTTAAGATTTAGATAGCTTTATTTTCATCTCATAGTTTCATTACCATGCATTGTTATAATGTCCATTTTTAGAACTAGAATGCATTGCTCATTAATTAAATAGCTTGTTCTAATTCAAATCTTTCATGCTAAGTCGTATATGTCACTGATAGTAGTATAATCTGAGGGCTATTATGTTATGAATCACACTCTTCTTAGTTAGAAAGAAATAGGTTAATATTAGTTGGTTTTATATGCTCATCTAACACCTTTTTAGCTAATGCAATGATCTATTGAAGTGATGTGTCTTTCTTAAATAGGTACAAAAATCACACACACATTTTGGGCGCCCATTGTGGGGCTCGAATCAAGTTTTGACCTCATTTTGACATCATTTTCCACTAATCTATCTACCCAGTTTTCAGGTCCAGGATCACTTCTAGTGACAAGGAATCGCATCTGGGAAACGATGTCGCACGGCAGAAAACATTGTCGCACCGCAGAAAATGAGGCTCGCATCCAAGATTTCCTGGATCATTTCTGGTTTGAGCTTGCATCCGGTGCAAATACTGTTGCATCTGGTAAAATGTATCATTTTCAATTATTTTAGGCTCACATCTAGTTAGAAAATTTGCACACCTTGTTTGCCTAACCCTAACTTCTTGACCAGTTGTGTTTTTGACATTTTTGGCAGCCTAACGATTGTTTGCAGGTTGATATTGAAGTTTTTTTGTGGGAGTTGCAACAAAGAAAACTAACTCAGTTTTTCAGGTTGCCAAACCCCATCTTGACCTCTATTTCTACATGCTTTAAAACACTAAGATACATTTTCTAATCTTCTAATAAACTGACTAGAGAACTATGCTCTTTTCCTCTTGGGGAAAATTAGAAACTCATACATCAGTTTAAGAGTTGAGAGGAATGTGGAGTTAACTAAACAAGCAAAATCTCATCGTATAATCTCTTTTGGATCAGTAATTGAACAAAAACAAAACACTTAATATTGTGGGCAAATTGAACAAGCTTCATTGTCTAATTTTGGATCAGAAATTGAACAAGCTACTCATTAAATATTGCAGTTAATTGAACAAGGAAAATCTATTTTCAAGCATTTTGTTTTCATTAAATAGGAACATCTAAATCAGGCACCAACATTGCTTGACGGAATGAACTATTTGATTGACTTTATTTTGGGAGAAAACGACATGGATTAGGAGAGTATGCTCTTCTTCTTTGAAAGAATCATAAATCGAGACGTCCTACACTCGCTAATCCTTTGTATACATATTTAATAGTAGAGGGCCTACCGATTGAGAAAAAAATCTCCTGGGAATGGCCCAAGTGAGGACAGGTTTTATGCCAACCCTTCCAACTCACTATAAATAGTCGCTTCCTCATAGGCTAAAGCCTCGGAAGACGGAGCTGGTTTTGTTCATGGAATTTTGACATCATTCCTTGAACATGCTTGGGTATGTGTAGAGCGGAACCACTTGAATCTTTCTTGTGAAACTACACATATTTAGGTACTCATAGGGATATACGCCTCAATTTTTCCTTGTGCAATTCTATGGGGGAGGGTTTCAAATTGATTGCCCAATAATAGACAACAATTTCAACTAGAAGAATTCCTTACTCACCCCTGAAAGGGTGATAATCTTTGTGCAAGGAAAAAAGTAATTTCCCCAAGACACTCATCATATTGTGCCCTCACTTGTGTTTGGAGTTGGCTAATACAGCATCATCACTGGAGCCATTGCATGCTTGGTGATGGCTGTATTTTGATTAGCATTTGAGTGTGTTCCTAAGTCAACGAGCAAAGATTTTCATCCTCCACCTAGAAGATAGGAAAAAGATGTGTCTGTTTCACCCTTCTAACAATACAAATCTATTTGATGTGTTTGAAAAATCATTAAAAAGATAACTGTTAGAGTTAAAAGGGTATTTTCACTTTTTAATTAAATCATTATTGATTTAATTATTAAGTCACCTTTCACTTATTAATTAAATCATTATTTGATTTAATTATTAAGTCCCTTTTATCTCTATTTCACTTAAGCTAAACTTTAGGCATGCAATAA
>MU226084.1:3123076-3137522 GCA_018584345.1 Thuja plicata
TGTTTCCTCTTTCACAGATCTGTTGTTTTTGGCCTCCATAGCTTTTGCTTCTCTCTTTCTGTGACAGGTGTTTGCATGCAGGTGATTCTTGGGAGCTGTAGGGTTGATAATTTTTCATCAACTCCAAAAATAACATCTTCAAACAAACAACAACATTCAATCCTGGATCAACACATGTGTTTTTCACTCACCAATGGGTCTTAGAAATCAAACTGTAATCACACAAGCTTCACGCACTTCCAAATTTTTTTTTTCAAAACTGATTAAAATTGACAGAGACATCATAAGATTGCATCCTTGATTTCCCAAATTTCATGCAATATTTAGGCTCGCATCTAGTCAGCACATAGTCACATCTGGTATTTAAGCTTGCATCTAGGGTCATCAGTGGCTCGCATCCTATATTTCTAGGATCGCATCTGGGAGCTCGCATTTAGGATAATGGGCACTTGCAAGATAATTTATTAGAAAGTCTCAGTTTATTTGGATAACCTTTTGGCTCTTTAGTCTGTCCCTATTATCTTTCTTGGTCTCCCTGTCGTTAAATCAAAACACTTTTTCAGACATCCACCTTGCATGTCCTGTCAATTTCTCATAATCTGTCTTGATATGTGTGGTCTATCCGCTTCATACAAACACTTGGTTCCCAACTCACTATCAGGGCATTCTAACCCTCTAACGCTGGAATCATTACTCCCACCCAAAACTTGAATGATACTTCCACCTAGACACACTCACTTGGATGATTTAAGACTCTACCTGACACTCTTGGGAAATGTTGATGAAATTTGAGACACAACTTCATGGTTAACACAAGACGTAACAAGTACACATCTAAAGGATCAAAAGTGCCTCCTAAAACATCACACTTTCAAATGGAAACATCCCACAATTCCCTACTCGATCTAGACTCTCCATAAATGGATAGCGACACTTGCAGATGGAGTGAGGCTTTTGAGGAATATAACAATGGAAAACACCAAAAGCCCAAAGATATGGATAAGGAAGAAGAACCCACGTTTAACTATCCTTTATTTGAGTCCAACAGTGAGAATGAAATCACTGAAGAAGAATATGAAAAACTCAAACAGAGCAAGAGATTCCATAAAATAATGGAAAAGATGATTGACAAGGATAAAGAGAAATACTTCCTCCATCTAGCCTCCATGGGTGTCAAATTACCTAAGGATTACGATGTGGAACAACTCAAAGAAAATGAGGTACCAACTCCTATATCTATTCTTGCCAAACAGCTCACATTGATGCAAACCAAGCTTACAAATCTCAAACAAGAGAAGGCTAAACCAAAATCACCATACTCTTTGGACTCCATTTGTCTATTCCCCTTTGATAAGAGTATTACTATGATCCCATTTCCTTGTAATATAGCAAGACCGAAGTATGACAAGTACACAAGAGAAACTGACCCACACGATCATGTCAGGGAATTATGTGCTCTAAGCATAGAATACATGTGTGAACCTACATACCTCATGCAACTATTTCCAGGAAGTCTATGAGGTAATGCCATGGAGTGGTTCTCAAAACTGAACCCTAAGGTAAAAACATTTGAGGAGTTGATTCAACGCTTTATCTAGCATTACTCCTATAAAATACAATGTGATGTAACCATGATGGATCTTTGTAATACTAAACAAAAGACTGGCGAATCATTTACACACTTCCTACAAATATGGAGGAAGATCTTTTCACGATATTCAAGGGCCATTCCCGAATCAGAGAAGATGGAGATCTTTGTTAATAACCTGGTGCCTGAATTAAACTATGCATTACAAATGCAATACTCACCGAGATTTGACAGAATGATTAAGAATTCCCTCAGTATCGAGGAATTCATGGGCAAAAGGGGGGAGATCACCCTTCAAAATGAAAACAAAACCAACAACTCCAACTCCAAGCCTAAATGGTGGAAGAAAAACAAGAATGTTGTCAATGATGGAGTAGTTGACGTCTCTAACATTAAACCTAAACCTGAGGTGTTCAATCTGACTAATAGCATGCAGGAAAGCAAAGATGCCAAGGTCACGACCCCCATACCAAAAAAAACAATGATAATGACAAGGGACGATCATGGACTTCCAAACCTCATAGAACATTCACTCCTTTGGGAGAACCTCTCGAGACTGTTTTGAAGACTCTATTAGAAAACAAGATTTTCACAATTCTTGATTCAAAACCTTGGGAACAAGCAGTCAAACCATGGTGGTGGGATGATAATTCCTATTGTATCTTCCACAAGAACAAAGGGCACAAAACTAATAATTTCCTTAAACTTAAACATGTCATTCAAGACCTCATTGAAGGGGGTAAGATCAAAGTGGACGGACACACTACCAATGAGGATCATACAACATTCAATAAACCATTTCCTAATTATGACAAAGGAGAAACATCTAAAGGAAAAGGTAATGAACTCAACTACACCTATTCCAATAATGACAATGTGATCAATATGCTAGATATTAAAACAGAATCAATTAATATGGTCACAATCAAAGGTGTTTCATTCCACTCAAATGCCATAACTTGGAGCCAAGTGCAGGTCACCATCAAAGGACCCCCAAAACTAGCATCAATTTCCAAGGTTCCCACCATTACTATCCCCAAACCAAAAGAAAAACATGTGGTTACTATTCCTAGAGAAAAATACGACTTGGGAGATGAATTGCAACGAACCCCTACCAAAATTTCCATTTTTGAGTTGCTCAAAATATCCACAGTACATAGGGAAATCCTAGAACAAGCTCTACATGTTGCTAACATCCCAAAGGATATTGATATAGACAAATTGCAAGTGATGGTCAATCACATATCAGTGTCACATTACCTCTCCTTTTCTGAAGAGGATGATAAATCATTGACACATCCACATAATCAACCTGTCCATATCAAAGTCCTCATTCATAAATCTCATGTTAGATGCGTGTTGATAGATGGAGGTGCAGGATTAAATATTTGTACCCTTGATCTAATCAAGAGACTAGGTCTCTCAGAACTTACAATTGACTCTAGAAGCGAAATAACTATCAAAGCTTATGATAAGGAAGAAAGATCTTCTAAAGGTCTTATTGTTCTACCTATCAGAGTCGGACCATTTGAGAGGAATGTCATATGTCAAGTTATGGATCTACCCTTGGCCTAAAATATCCTATTGGGGAGACCATGGATTCATGAAATGCAAGCTATGCCATCCACTTACCACCAGTGCATAAAGTTCCCACATAATGGGGCTGAAGTGATGATTCCTACAGATGCTAACTATACTTTTAATAATATCAAAGCAGGTATTATGATCCCACATAACAAAGAGGCTATGGATGTGATCGCTCCTAAAACAACCAAAGACATGGTTATGAAGAGTTTTGACAAAACCTTAAAACTTGAAGAAATAGGTATGGGAGAATACAAGTTGGACCTGACTCCATCACTGACAGAATTTTTAGTGTCACCAAGATCCTATGGAAAAACTTCCTCTACATTCACACCTATTGCATTCAAGTAGAAAGAAGTACACAAAGAAACTGGCATGATAAAGGAATCCACATCTTCTTCAGATAACATAGAAGAACATGCGGTCTTGGACTAGCTTTACAAAGGAGAACCGGTGGAAGCTGAGGTCAAACATATAGAGATATCCCCTGAACAGTATGGAAAAGGATATGATTTCCTCAAATAGATGGGATACAAAGGAAAGGGACCTCTAAATGACACAAGACGAGGGCTTATCAAGCCTATACCCATGGAGTTCTGAAATACCAGAGACAAAACAAGACTGAGTTTTAATACTAAAACTGATAAACCTGCTTCAAAAGACAGTCCAACCTTAGACAAAGGGAGTGATGAAATAGATGAAATAGAGCAGTGGTCCTATGAAATATTATTACATGTTGGCACAGACGATCCCAACTACCAAGGAGAACACTATGTACCCATCTTTGAGGTACCACAAGATCTTCACCCCCCTTTGTTAGCACAACCTCCCATTCAAGAGGTAGGAGACACAACAACAGCTAGTCCAGAGATATCATTGATAGCAATAGTTACTCAAGACACACCCCAACAGAAAGATTTACATCCTAACTGGGGGAAATTGTTCATGGTTTCACATATCCTTGATCTACCCCACTTTAATCCACAGGTAGCTAATCAGTTACATCAAATAGCCATTTTTGAATACTTAAACAGATCCGATGATGAGGTCACTAAATCTGATGATTATGAATGGGATGATCTATCTGTCGCCACTGAAGATATTGGAATAGATACAATTCACATGTTTGTGGCACCCTCAACTCCTTATGAATAACCTAACACTACTCCCAATGACACTGATAATCCTGAAGCAGAAGAAGAATTCCTTCCCCCAATCATTGATGAAGAAACTGGTGATTACATAAGTCTAGAAGAATTTCAAAGGCTACAAGCAAGAAGCCTCCTTTTACGGAGAGATGATGATGAAATTTATACTGACGAATCACTAGAGTTTGGTCCACATATGACTAACAATGACCCTTTTTATAATGATCTCAATCTTATTGATCTAAGCATTGAAGAAATTAACTTAATAGAATATGTCATGTCAGTTAATGGTCTTGATGCTAACGCGATGTTGTCCTTCCCAGAGTCTGATTCCTTATCTTTGATACACCCTAACCTCATTGATTGGATTGAAATAGATCCTATGCCTATCCTTGACTTTCCCAATGACTATACCCTAGCTTTCTATCTCAATGCTTGTGAACCTTACCCTTCTTCCACCAATTCAAGGAGCGAGAACATGTCACAGGAGGATATCAGGTTTCTCAGTCAAAAACTGAAAAATAAAGAGAAAAGGAGGACTGATGGTGAAAAACACTTTGTGGCAGTATCAGATCCTAAAATAGTAAAAAGAAAAGATGTATCCAATGGTGAAAACCTCTCACAGGCACCAAAGGATGAGATTCTTGATATCCTCCCTAAACACTTTTAGGAAAGCTCTTCAGTACTGATATAACCAACACAACCAGTAAATTTAGGTGTCATTGAAAATCTTCAAATAGTCCACCTTGCACAATCTTTGTCTAAAGAAGAGAAGACCCAGTTCACAAAATTCCTGAAAGAGAAGAAGATCAACTTTTCATGGTCTTATACTGATATGTCAGGGCTGGATCCTAATCTAATCATGCACCACTTATCTATAGCTCCCGAGATCAAGCCCATGAAACAAAAACTTAGAAAGATGCATCCTCATGTTGCATTATTAGTAAAAGTAGAGCTAGAGAAGTTGTTGAAAGACAAATTTATCAAACTCATTGCCTATGCAGGATGGATCTCCAATGTGGTCCCCGTGTCTAAAACTGATAAATCTATCAGGATCTGTACAGACTTTAGATACTTAAACAAAGCATGTCTGAAAGATGACTTCCCTCTACCTAACATTGACATGATCATAGACCTCACAGTAGGCTATCAAATGTATTCTTTAATGGATGGATTCTTAGGCTATAATCAAATCAAAATTGCCCCTGAGGATCAAGAGAAAATTGTATTTACATGCGCATGGGGCACCTTTTGCTAGAACATCATGCCATTTGGGTTAAAGAATGCCGATGCAACATATCAAAGAGCCATGACAACTATATTCCATGACATGATGCACAAGAACATGGAGGACTACGTGGATGACACATTGGCCAAATCCAAAGAAAAAGGTACTCACATTGATGACTTAAGAAAGACATTGGACCATATGGAACAGTTCCAACTTAGGCTCAACCCAAAGAAATGTGCCTTTGGGATCCAAGTAGGGAAGCTCCTAGGATTCATTGTTTCAACAAAGGGAATTGAGGTAGACCTGGCAAAAGTCAAGGCTATACTGGAGATGGCTCCTGCATGCAACATCAGTCAAATGAGGACACTACAAGGGAGACTCTAGTCAATCCAGAGATTCATGTCACAACTTGAAAATAGGGAAAAACCCTTTACTAAATTACTACATAAAGGGGTTACCTTCAAATGGGATGAACAATATGAAGCAAAATTCAGGGAATTGAAAGGATACCTGGCTACTCCTATTCTTATGGCACCTATTCATGGAAATCCCTTACTCCTTTACATTTCAGCTATAGGTACATCCCTAGGCATATTTCTAGCACAAGAGGATGAAACAAAGAAAGAAAGAGCTATCTACTACATTAGTAGAACACTAGTCACCTATAATCTCAATTACAACATTATTGAGAAATCATGCTTAGCAATCGTCTTTGCATCACAAAAATTAAGACACTACATGTTGTCACATATAATAAACGTCATTGCTAAGATAGATCCTTTAAAATATCTCCTAAGTAGAACAGCATTAACAGGGCGTCTAGCTAAATGGTTCTTGATTCTAAGTGATTTTGACATTGAATACGTAGAAAGGAGAGCTATTAAAGGATAGGTCCTTGCAAATCAATTGGTTGATTCACCACTCCAGGATGATGAACCTTTAACAATTGAATTCCCTAATGAAATAATTATGCATCTAACTAAATATCCATGGAAGATGTACTTTGACAATTCATTCACTCAACAAGGCTCTGGAGCAGGGGTCCTATTCATAACTCCTCAAGGTTACAAGATTCCCAAATCTTGTAAATTGATGTTTCCATGCACCAACAATATTTTAGAATATGAAGCATTGGTAAATGGTCTTAAGCTAGCTATGGAGTGGAAGATTGTAGAGTTACACATGTATGGTGACTCCCAACAAATTATCAATCAGGTCAATGGGGAGTATCAAACAAAAGATGAGAAGTTGATGCCCTACAAGAAATTGGTTGATGACCTGAAGAAATACTTTATCTTCATCACCTTCCAAAAGATACCAAGATCAGAGAATAAAGCTGTAGATGCTATGGCTACATTGGTGTCCATGTTACAACTAGAAGAACATCATTTCTTCTATGACTTCTTGGTGGAAGAACTATCCTATCCTACCTTTGATACCCCTGAATACCAAGTAATATGTGCTTTAAACACCCCAGACCAATCCTGACATGCCAATATCATTGCCTATCTCACTGACCAAACCATTCCTGCTAACCTATCTAGAAATAAGAAGAGAGCCCTGATTAGGACAACATTGCATTATGTCCTCATAACTAATAAATTATATCGACAAGGTCTTGACGGTACACTTCTTAGGTGTTTAGAACTTGAAGAGTCTGATCTCGCATTAAAATAAGTCCATGAAGGTGTATATGGATCACACTCAAAAAAAATTTCCCTGGCAAAGAAACTGCTCAGAGTAGGCTATTACTGGCCTACCATGGAAAAAGATGCTATTCAATTTTCAAAAACTTGTCATAAATGTCAGACACATAGAAATCTTATCCATGCTCCTAACAAAGAACTTATACCTTTCATAACACATTGGCCATTTCAGCAATGGTCCTTTGACTTGGTTGGACAAATATATCCCAACTCTTCAAATGGACAAAAATTCATCATTACGGCCACTGATTATTTCACAAAGTGGGTCAAGGTCATGTCGCTAATAAAAGCCACTGGAAAATAGGTGGCTATGTTCATTCTGAACTACATTATCTGTAGATATGGGATACCCTCTTCAATTGTAACAGATAATGGGGGCCAATTTAAAATTCAAGACATTGATGACCTTTGTGAACAGTTCCACATCACTCAACACTGCTCCTCAATCTATTATCCTCAAGGTAGCGGACATGCTAAGGCATCTAATAAGAATATTTTTAAGATCCTACATAGAACTGTAAGTAAGTCTGGTAGAGACTAGCATTTACAACTGAATCCATCACTATGGGCCTATAGGACAAGCATCAAAACACCAACTGGAGCCATGCCATTTTCTCTAGTCTATGGCACTGAAGTAGTACTACCTATTAAGGTTGAAATCCCATCTTTGCGGATATCTTTACAAGGTCTCGTTACTGATGAGAAGTACCGCATTGATAGGGTGAATTCTTTGGACATCCTAGATGAGCGCAGACAATAGGAGTTCAACCTCTGAAGGTATACCAAGCACACATGTCCAAAGGGTACAAAAAAAATGTTAAACCATGAAAATTTAAAGTGGGAGATCTCGTCTTAAAAGAGAATCCTAAGAACCAGCCTAATAGAGAGCAGAAAGGAAAGTTTGAACCTAACTGGCTGGGGCCTTATGTTATCACTGATACTTTTGGGAATGGAGCTTATCAACTAGCTACACCTGAGGGAGATGTTCTTCCAGATCATATCAACACCATTTGAAGCAGTTCTACACTTGATGTTCGGCTAGAAGATCCTGTACAACAATTTTTTTTTCAGAAAATACCAAAAATATTCAAAAAATTGATCCTGAAGAAATCCAAAAACAGTGGAAAAAGTCTTGAAGAAAGGGTATCCTTGGTGAAAACCTAGCAAACAAGCACCTTGATACTACAAAAACATTCAAAAAAGCAAAAATAACAGAAAATTGAAAAAGAGAAAAGTGCCTTGATGAGCGCCTGGTAAAATAGGCAACTTGATAGCAAAAAGAAAAGAAAAAGATCTTGCCATGTGGTGAAAACCTGGCAATCAGGTGTCACTTATGTTATGCACTCCATCTATCAAAGCATCACTGATACTGAACCTTCACAATGACACCTATGCTAAAACGCTGACCTTGTTTCCTTACAAACTATCTTATCATTTCTTGGGATTTGCCTATCTTTTCTGTCTTGGGATCAAGTCATTTTTGCATTGGGGGCATCTTTGCTAGTCTAATAGGTTGCATTTTCTAGTTTGTCATAGATGGTTTGTCTTGAGATACGATACTCTCAAATACTTTCACTACTACAGTCATGTTCACAAAACAAGGATGACACAAACATGGCACTAATGGTGTTCCTAACACCTACTTTGGATTGTGGATAGGAACAATGACGAACACAGACATTGGAAACATATTACTTAAAATCTGACTTTTTGGTTGATGAATCTATACTGCACTTGAAAAAAAATGAATCAATAGTATTTATCAATACTACTTAAGCACACAGTTTGGTCTTGGATTGATCATAACTCTTTTATGTTCTGATGATGTTTACCTATGGGCATCTAAGCAGTTATGAATTTTTATTGATTCTCAATTGATGTTGTTATACCTTTCGAGTTACTCCATGATGTCTGCACAAAGACAAAGAGTCACAAGGATAGGGGCATAACATTTTCTTGGTTTTCTACGTATGGTGTTTGTTCCAAATAAACCTATAAATTTCACCTAACTTGGATGTTTATGGTAAGAGCTGTCACTATGGGTGGATAGCCGCATATATCTTGATCTTTGTTATGTGTAAACTACGGTGAGGTTGAAACAACTTCCTTTTCTATTTTATGATTCAAATTCTCACTAAGATATACAAATCATAATGTACCCAAGGATATGAATTTTCAAGGTCATTGTGGGTTCAATATCTTTCCTTAAACAGATTCTGATATAATAAAAGGAAAGTGACTATTTTTTTGTTGTTATCCTGGGTTCTATGCCTTGATACCTAAAGTCTATTTCTGACATTCTAATAAAATATAGTATTCATACTTTCATAATATCAGTGGGTATTAGTGATGGTTGTACTATTAGGTGGTATCCATTCCAAAAAGTGCCCAATGATGATAAAAATGTTGTAATATTTGCTAATCATTGACAAGTCCTAAGAGTCTGCATATCGCTGCATTTAGATGTTGCATGCTGCATTTTGAAGGAAATAAGAACATTTGGGAATATTTTCTCAAAAGTGATTTCTATCTCTCTTCTTCTTTTAAAAACCAAGTTAATTACATTCATCCATATTAATGATATATATATCGTTGCATATCCATAGCATACATTTTGCAGTGCATAAAAAGAATCAGCAGGAAAATACAAAAAGAAAGCATCCATGTATTGCATTTTTACTTTTACATCCTAACATGCATCCATACATTCTACATTGCATATAAAAAGCTCAAAAACATACATTTTCATATTCACATAAAATCATTTGAAACATACTTATATCAGTGATAACTCAACACATACATAAAATGATGTCATCATCTACATCTAACTCATCAATAGATCAAGATATCATCACATGTGCAAATAACTCTATCAAAGCAAGGAGATAATCATAAGACATATCAGGATCATAAGCTTCATATATGTGTGTCCAAACATGGTAAAAATCAAACAAAATATGGCATAAAGAGTATTAGCATATCAAGGAGTCATAATGAATTAGATAGATATGTGTGTATGTGTCATATACAAAAAGAGGATCTCAACAGGATCTAGATATACAATATAAACTCAGATATACAAAATGAGACAAGCTATCTCATCTCTAGCTTCCCCCCTCTCCCTGATCTAGAGGAGGAGAAGGAGGTACAAATGGAGGTGGAGGAGGCATTGCCCCCTCAGACTGCTGGGCAAACCATGAAAATGACACTGCTCTCTTCCCCTTTAGCACTGTCGCATGATAAAGAGCATAGTAGTATGTAGCCCTCTGACCCTAATGACTAATTGTATGGGCCTATATGTCTCTCTCTGCTCGGAGTCTCTCCATTTGCCTATTTCTATCTACAAGCAAGGCATCTAATATAGAAAGCCTAGACTCTGTTGTTGTGGCTCTCACCTCTAGAGTTGTAATCTGTGCCCTCAGTTGCTCTCTCTCCTACTCACACTACGAAAGAGTATCACCATCCCTGCCAGATCCCCTGCCTAAATCTTGTCCAGATGGCCTATCCTGTGATCTATCTTATGATCTATCATGTCCTCTTTCAGGCTGTCTCTGTTGTTGCCTCTGCCTCTATTGCTCTCCTGTCAATAATGGCCCAGGGTCCATCCAAGGGGCAAAAAATCTGAAGTAGGTGTGTTGATCCTCTCCACTGCCACTAGAAACCTCTGCATGGCCACCCACGACACCACCACCCCTTTCATCTCCTCCATCATCACCCTCATCTAGAGGAGGTCGTCTCCCATCTCTCCCTCCATCTTGGCCTCCATCCCTCCCTCCATATTGGCCTCTGCCCCTATCTCTCTGTACTCCTCCCCTCCCTCTGGTAGGACGCTCATCCAGATCATAATCAATCAGCTCCTCAAAGTGAGGAATGGGCTCCTCTGGCACGGTGAAACATGGAAATGAATATGTAAGCATCTCTGCAGCATACCCATCAGAAACACCTGCATTAGCAACATCAAGGCGAAGGTCCCAGTCTACTCTGACCATGTCTCAGATCTCCTGATGAGTTGTCTCATACTATAGCTAGACACCCCATAGTTGTGTCTCATCTCAGATCCATGCATATACAGTAATATCCTGTGTCCTACCCTGTCGGCGGCCATACTGTCTAAGGACTTGGGTGTGTATAAAATTCTCTATGATATATCTAGTCCATCCAATAAGATACCAGCTCTGGAACAAAAATGGTACCTAACTGGCATCTGAAGTCCACTCCTCGCAATCTAAATATGGTCACCATATGAACTCTATCATATCATCGAAGAGTCTGCACCAGTACTCTACCTTTCCCAGATGGGGCTGCTAAATAAGACCTGCATACATGTATACATATGCGAACTTAGGTGCCCGCTGCCTATCAACTATTGGCCGTGTAACAGGGATATACTCCAAGGCCTAGATCTAAATAATTAGGATACCCACATTCATGCTCTAGGTATAGTGGTACAGAATCTCATGAAGCTCCTGGTACATATGGGCTAGAATGTAGCTACCCCATGCAAATCTTCATCTCTGAACAACCATCTGCTCAAGCATATCCACCCAACCAACCATAAAACCATGTTTTCCTCTGTCAGGCATCAAAATGCCACCAATCAAGCCTGCCATGTACACAGATAACTGATCATAATGATCCACCATGTAATCCCAAGACAATTATCTGCGGTCAATAGTATCATCCTGGAAGTATCGATGAGCTGTACCAATCACCACGGTAGATGTGGACTCGAAGTGCACCTCATGACCCATAATAGGAACATGGAGTATGTGCCATACATCCTCTGGAGTAACTGTCATCTCCCCAGTTAGGAGATGGAAGGTGTTATGCTCTGAGTGCCATCTCTCGGCAAGAGCATTCAACAACCATCGGTTTACCCCTATATTGGGTAAACCTATCAATGATCGTAATCCATAGTGGACTACTATCACATGCTCATCAGCCATCAAGACTCTAGACAAAGCAAGCACATGTCCTGGATATGTGCCTCAAAAGGTGACTACCTCAAAGTCCACCTATTTTGGAAAAAACAAGACAACTCAGTATTCTATCTATGCTACAAGCACATAAATATGAATCAACTAAGTGATTACAGATCTGCGTCAGACACACAATTCAGACAGAATAAATTTCTAAGTCCAAAAATGAGATGTGATTCTAGAAATTAGGATGCGATCTCTTTTACCAGATGCGATCCTAGAAAAATAGGATGCGATTGAGCATATTGGATGCGATCCCAGAAAATCAGGATATGATCCAGAATGCAGGGTACAATCCTACATTAACAGGGTGTAACCAAACTAAAATTTTAACCCAAAACTATGCCTAAAATAGAGAAACTAGATGCGATCTAGAGTATCTTGGATGCGATGCCAAAATCTAGAATAATAGGACACAATCTGGGAAATACCGGATGTGACGCGGGTTTGACAGGGTGCGATCCGGAATCCTGGATGCGACCCAAAATTGAAATGGCTATAAAATCTACAAAAATGCATGGAATTCAAAATTGCAAAATTCATGAGGTAGTTTTTTGAGCACTTACCAGAGGTGGGTAGTCGGCTAGGCACTGGTATCGATGGCTGATCTCGAAATGATGTTTCCTCACAGGGACCACCATCTTCTCTGCAGATCTCTCAGAATTACTATGGGTAAAAGTGAAAATGAATAGTAAAATGGTAATTTTTGAGCTATATATTGGTCTTTTGAGCTATTTAGGAGTTCCAAAACTCCTCCCAGGAAACTGAAGCTACATTTCTGTTCTCCTTTTGATCAATCAGGAACCAAATCGAAGGTTCCTAAGGTGTTTTACGCAGCACAATACTATTTTTTGCAATAGTTTTTGACAAATGCAGATTTGCTTCATTTGTTCCAATAATCTGTCAAAATACACATTTTATCATAAATCTTGGTCTGACATCATTTTCTCAATCTCATTACCCATATTTTCACATAATTAACTTGGTACTCGTGTGTTTATTTTTAAATATACCATCTTTTTCCACTTCTACTCTATTCTTTCTTTCCCTAACCACTTCCTGCAAGTGATACATCATTTCCACAAAGGGATTTTATTCTTTTCCTTCAATTTCATTCTTGAGGGGGCATGATCACACTATCATCAATTCTTTTCTTAAAACAACAATAAAATGACTTCATTATCAAACAAACTAGGGGCATAACAGTTTCCTTGACTAAGTCAAAACTGTTTGATAGAAATCTTTGGTTCTCATAAGCTGGATATCTTGTGTTTCCTCATTTTAAAAGATTCTTATTAAGCTCCTAGCATCTTCTTACCAACTTTTGGACGACAACCAAGTTTGGAAATAGTATTATCAATTTTGGACGACAACCAAGTTCAAAATTGGTATCTTTAAGATCTTTTATTGACCTTTGTACGAAAACCAAGTTCAAGGTCAATTCTATCAGTTCAGTTCGATCAAGTGCGAGACTGATCTCATCAACATTTCGTTCGACAACCAAGAACGGAATTCTCAATCTTTCTGAAGTCAAAATCAAAAAACTTTCTTTGAATCAATGCGCTACTCGCACATCAATTCAAAGAGGGGCAAATGTAACCACCTAGATTTGGTCTATTCCAACTATGGACCCTATTTTCCCTAAATGTGATCATACCCCAAATTATTTCATGACAATGTTACTTTGGCACAATTCATTTTAAAATCAAAATTAATGTCCTAGGTGATTTTTATCACTAAAATATATTAACTATTATAGCCATACAATTCAAATCAATTCAAACCAATTAAATCAAATCAAATTCAAATATGGCTATAGTATTTAATTATAAAGGAATTAAATAAACCCCTAAATCAATTGCTCACTTGCAAATAAACCCATTCCCCTAGCCTAATTAATTTAATTTAATTGGTTATAGTCGTATTAATTATTAAAAAGTAATTAATTGTTTAAATATTTAATATCCTATTTTTGAATGAATTAAATAAGTTTAAATCATTTCATTTATATTCCCCTAAACCCTAGCCTAACCTATCTCAACCACTTCTACCCTAGGTTCTAACCCATCCCAACCTATTATCCCCATGCTAATCTAATTCTAATCCTAATTCTATCCTAACCCACCTCCTAATGTTGTCACATTCCATTAAGGAATGATTAACAACTCCACCCACTTGAGAAAGTCAAGGAATCTCAAGATTCCTTT
>MU226084.1:3137760-3179042 GCA_018584345.1 Thuja plicata
TTAGAAAATACATTGTTATGCTGTTAAGATTTAGATAGCTTTATTTTCATCTCATAGTTTCATTACCATGCATTGTTATAATGTCCATTTTTAGAACTAGAATGCATTGCTCATTGATTAAATAGCTTGTTCTAATTCAAATAATTCATGCTAAATCGTATATGTCACTGATAGTAGCATAATCTGATGGCTATTATGTTATGAATCACACTCTTCTTAGTTAGAAAGCAATAGGTCGATATTAGCTAGTTTTATATGCTCATCTAACCCCTTTTTAGCTAATGCAATGATCTATTGAAGTGTTGTGTCTTTCTTAAACAGGTACAAAAATCACACACACATGTTTAATGGCAATCCATGGATTCTCACTATGTCTCTGGAGAATAGGCCTGTAATATGTGAAGCATCATTGGTTTGTTTGCAAGGAATGAAGTGTGTCATCTTGCTAGACCTTTCCACCACTACAAACACACTATCATGTCCCTTTGGTGTCTTAGGAAATCCCAAAATGAAGTACATACTCAAGCACTCCCAAGGTCTCTGAGATATGGATAAAGGTTGGTACAATCAAGTGTTACTACTTTGTCCTTTATCCCTCTGACATATTTGACATTGCTCCATAAACTTCCTGACATCTAACTGTAACCTAGGCCAATAGTAATGCATATTCACTTGCTCAAGTGTCTTGTCCACTCCAAAGTGGCCTCCCAAGATTCCTTGATGTTTCTCCTTGACTATGTTCTCCATCATTGAGCACAGAGGTATACACATTAGGTGTCCTCTGAACAATAACCCCTCCTGGAACATATAATTAGTAAATTCCACTTTGAATCCATGTTGGAACTTCTCACATGCCTCATAGTCTTCTTTGAAATCTATGTCCTCTTTGTAGAAATATTTCAAGTCATTCATTGCTACACTTTGCAATTGTATCTCCTGTATAGCTAGTACTCTTCTACTAAGAGCATCATCAACCTTGTTGCTAACTCCTTTCTTGTGTTTGATGACAAATGTATATGCTTGCAGAGACTCTACCCATTTAAGGTGCCTTTGATTCAACTTCTCTTGGCCATTCAGGAAACTAAGGGCATGGTTATCTGTGTAAACCACAAATTCCCTTGGTAAGAGATAATGTCTCCACTTTTTGAGTGCTTTCACCATTGCATACAACTCCAAATCATAAGTGGAGTACTTTTGTTTGGCCTCATTCAACTTCTCTGAGAAGAATGCCACAGGGTGTCCCTCTTGGATTAAAATTGCCCCAATGGATAGCTTACTAGGATCACACTCCACCACAAATAACTAATTGAAATTGGGGAGCCTAAGAGTAGGTATTTTTTCTATCCTTTTCTTCAACATTTCAAAGCCTTGATCTGCTACTACTGTTTACTTGAACTAACATTTGATTCCCCCTTTAATAGTATTGAGGATAGGTGCACATACATGACTAAAGTTTCTCAAAAAATTCCTATAGTAGGAGGATAATCCATGAAAACTTCTAACATCCCCTATGGATCTAGGTGTTGGCCATTCCAAAATAGACTTGACCTTATCAAGATCCATCTTCATACATTCATTACCAACAACAAAACCAAGATATACTAATTTAGTCTTCAAGAACTCAAATTTTTCTTGATTGACCATCAAATTCTCTTGGTGTAGCCTCCTAAATACCATCTCCAAGTTCTTCATGTGCTCCTCCTTAGACCTGCTGAAGATCAAAATTTCATCAAGATATACTATTACAAACTTACCTATGAAATCTGCTAGCACTTCATTCATGAGCCTCATGAATGTGCTAGGTGCATTTGTTAGGCCAAAGGGAATTACAAGCCACTCATACAACCCTTCATTTTTCTTTAAGTCTATCTTCCATTCATCACCAGGCCTAACTCTGATTTGATGATACCCTAACTTCAAATCCACCTTGGAGAAATAATAATAACCTTCCAAGTTGTCTAGAAAATCCTCAATCTGGGGCATGGGGTATCTATATCTATCCAATGGTCTACTCCTCTATTTATTCTTCACCAATATGGGTCTCCTATACCCTTCCTACCAACTTGCCTCCTAGGTATAGTTGATTTGATAAAGACACAAAGCTCACACACTTGCAACTAGTCCAACTAGTTCATCAATCTCCTTGATTCTTCACTAGAACTTCCCCTAGAACCCCAAACCCTTTCTTAGGATCTTTCCCATACACCCAATAGACTCTTTTCTATGTACTTGACTCATTAAAATTCCATTGGAAACATTTCCAATACTTTTGGATACTCCAACAATCCAATTGTTGTCACTTTGCACTAGTAGGCCTAATTAGGCCTATTCGTAGTAGGTCTATTTTCCCTGTTTTGCGCCAAATGCTCTAAATTTTTCCAACAAAACTCACAAAAGACTTTATAAATCTTAAATATATCCACTATCCCTTCAATAATCCAAAGCTATAGTTTCTCAAGGCACCCACAACCCTAATTTCTACTAGGCCCTAGTTTCCAGCCTATCTTTTAGGCCGCTGGACCAGTCAGTGCAATATGTCTTCAATTTGGTCTTCAAACTTCATTTAACCATATAAAACCTTTTGATCCTTCAAGGAGAAATATTAGGGATTCTTCAAATTCCACTAATTCCTCCATCCAAGATCATGGGTGCTCTGATCCAATCCAATCTTTACCCTGTCCAAGCTCACCTACTCCTAGCAGTCAGCCATAGGACTTCACTCCAAGTCTATGAATTAAATTTCAATAACAAAAAGGAGAAAAAAAATCACTATTTACAATCCCTAACCCATCATTCCACATGGTTTCATCCATTTTCGACTGTGGATGCTTAGGTTAGAGCCATTTTTGTTCCTGCAACTCTGCAAATTGAACTTGCAGGCACATCCACTTAAATCCTAATGTAAATCCACACAATATTAACTTGAAATCAAAATAATATATGAAAAAGAAAGATAATACAATACAATTCACCCCCATGGATTCAGATTACCTAATCTAATCCATACACAGCTGTACAAAATGCAGAAAACACTATAATTTGTAATGAATCTCAGAAATCCATCCGTATAAAATGATCACAAAAGTACTATGCAATCCAAAACTCCATTAACCTTAAAAAAATCATCAATACATGCTCAAATACCCAAGCATGGTTGGTTACAACCTTCCAAACCTCCATTTTCAACTTTTTGCAAAAGTTGCAAAAGTTACCCGAGCAACTTTTGAAAGTTGCTAGCAACTTTTGAGCATTTCTTGCTCTTTGACCATTTTAGTCAACTTGATTCATATTTACCACTCCTATGATCCTATTTAGGACACTTAGGGTCCTAGAAAATACTAAAACCTCAAGTTACCCAAAAATAGCAACTTTTACCATTTTAGGCCAAAATGACCACATTGTCACCTAGGAGCACTTTTGCTCTTACAAACATGAAATGAAAAAGTTGAGATCCAAAACTGATGGATCTTATTCCAACCCAAAATAAGACTCTCAACACAACCCTAAACACTCAAATCACACCAAAATTGGAGGTTCTCTGCACCAAACAACCAGGTATAAAATCACCAAAATATGTTATATAGTGTTCATGTGATCACTCCCCCTGAGGAGTAGATCCATACATCAAGTCCAAAAAATTATATAGCTCTGAAAGCCACTAGACTGATGCATTCTTGCATCAATTAATTACCACATAGAGGGGCTCTCACTCCAATCATTCTTCTGAGATACTCAAAAGCATCTTTTGGCAAACATTTTATAAATATATCTACTATTTGTTCCTTTGTGCTAACATACTCCAATGTGATCTCCTTCTCTACTACCTTTTCTCAGAAGCATCTTTTGGAAAACATTTTTTAAATGTATCTACTATTTGTTCCTTTGTGCTAACATACTCCAATGTGAGCTCCTTCTCTACTACCTTTTCTCTCAAGAAATGATACTTAATAGAAATATGTTTATTATTTGAATGTATTACAATATTCTTTGACATATTCATTGTGCTAGTGTTATCACAATGGATAACCACTAGCTCTTCAAAAATTATTCCAATTTCCTTCATCATTTGTTTCATCCAAAAAATTTGTCTACAATTTATAGCAGCAACAACATACTCAGATTCAACAGTAGACTGAGCTATATAATCTTTCTTCTTACTTAACCATGAAACCAACCTTTTTCCAAGGAAAATTTATCCTCCCCTTGTACTCTTTCTATCATCCACACTACCTACCCAATCAGCATCAATATAAGCATGTAAAATAAATTCATCAAATTTTTCATACCATAATCTATACTCTATTGTTTCTTTAAAGTATCTAAAAATTCTTTTCACAATAACAAGGTGTGTCTCTTTAGGACCTTCTTGACATCTTGCCACAATTCCAACTACATTGGAAATATATGATCTCGTGTGGGTTAGATATTGTAAACCTACAATCATTGATTTGTACTTTGTCTGAAAAACACTCTGAGTTTCATCATTATTAGTAAGTTGATAACCAGTCACCATGGGTGTCCCAATAGGTTTACAACCTTCCATTCCAAATTTATTCAACATTTCCTTAAGATACTTGGTCTGAGATATAAAAATACCATTCTTGTTCTGATTAATTTGCAATCCAAGGAAAAATTTCATCTAACCAATCATTGACATTTCAAATTAATTTTCCATCTCTTTAGAGAAATTTTTACTCATTTCATCATTACCTCCAAAAATGATATCATCAACAAAAACTTCTATGATTATAATTCCATCTTCACGAGTGCTTAAGTATAAATTACTGTCTACATTACCTTTTCTGAAACTAAGACAAATTAGATACCTATCTAGTCTTGCATACCATGCTCTTGGTGTTTGTTTATATCCATACAAAGCTTTCTTCAACTTTCAAACCACGTCTTCATCTTCTATCAAAGGAAATCCATCAGGTTTCTCTATGTATACCTCCTCCTCCAGGTCTCCATTCAAAAATGTAGATTTCACATCCATCTAATATACCTTAAAGTCTTTATGTATAACATAAGCAATAAATAATATCACTGCTTCCAACCTAGAAATAGGAGCAAATGTTTCTTCAAAGTCTATTCCTTCTTGTCACGAGTAGCCTTTACAAACTAGTCTATACTTATTTCTTACCATTGTTCCCTCCTCATCCATTTTGTTTCTAAAAACCCACATAGTTCCTATAACATTCTTGCTTTTAGGCCTTGGAAAAAATTCCCAAGTGTTTTTTTTCTTTATCTATTCTAATTCTTCCTACATAGATTTAGTCCAAGATTCATCTCTACATGCCTCATTAGTAGATTTCGGTTCAACTTGAGAAATCAAGCAAGTTTCATTTCTTAATTTTGATCTTTTCATCATTCATCTATTTTCATCACTAATGATTTGTTATTTAGGATGGTTCTTCTTAAAATACCTTAGAGTCTTAGGAGTTTTAGTAAGCTCATTTGATTCATCTTGACATACTTCGATCTCATTATCAATCTCCAATGGTTCTTCAGGATCAGTAGTGACCTCCTTAATCTTTGTAGTCTGATCATAGTCATACATTCTCTCTTGAATCTAAAACATTTCATCTATCCTCACATTAGTACTTTCAATCATCTTCCTCAATCTCAGATTGAAACATTTATAGGATTTTCTCTTAAGTGAATAACCAAGGAAGATACCTTCATCACTTCTAGCATCAAACTTCCCTATCTCATCATCTCTTTTGATATAGAATTTAATTCCAAATATTTTGAAATATTTTATAGTAGGAGTGTGATTAAACCATAATTCATAAGGATTCTTACTTGTAACTTCTCTTATTTGAATTTTGTTCAAGGTGTACATAGAAGTACCAATAGCTTATCTCCAATGAACATGTGATACATTTCCTTCTCGCAACATAGTTCTAGCAGCATCTAATATTATTTTGTTTCTTCGATCTGCTATCCTATTTTGTTGTGGTATCCTAGGAGGAGATGTTTGTCTGTATATTATCTATTTGATCTCAAACATTTTATCTTCAAGCTTGATTCATTGTCAACTTTTTCTTTGAATATCTTGAAGTTGTCAAATGCCTTAGATTTATCTCTCAGATATGTAACCCACATCATCCTAGAAAATTCATCCACAAAAAGTATAAAATACCTTTCACCGTAGTAAGATATTGTTCTTGTAGGACCACATAGATTTGTATGTACCAGATCCAACTTCCCTTTCGCTGAGTAAGATTTACTTTTAAAATTGCTTCTAGTCTGCTTCCCCATAACACACTATCTACACATAGTGTTAGATGGTTTCACAATCTTAGGTAGATCTCTTACTGCATTAGTCATACTTTCCTTCACAATATTGTCAAAGTTTACATGAAAAAATATTATATGCCATAACCAACTATCATCAACCTTCACAACAAAACAAGAAGCCTCAGATGTGTTTAATTCAAATACATTACCTCCGAATTTAGTAAAAGATGTGATAAAGTCTCATGGCTTAATTTTGGTATAAATTTTCCCATAAATTAATTTCAATTGATAACCCTTGTCCACTAGTTGTCCAACACTCAACAAATTATTCTTAAGTCCATCAACAAGAAACACATTGTCAGTATTAGTTTTTCCATCCATAGAAATAGATCCAACTCCAATGATAAGCTTAGGAGTATTGTCACCCAATCTTACAACACCACCATCATACTCCTTCAAATTAACAAACTTATTTTTATCTCCAGTCATATGATGTGAACAACCACTATCTATAACCCATTTAGATTTCTTTTGAACACTAGATACTAAGGCTCTTTCTTCAAGTATAGGTTCATCATCCTTAATAGCAATAAATCCAATATCTTCATCATCAAAAACATCTTCACTATCATAATAACATTCCTTATCCTTTGAATACTTAGGTTTATTCTTTAGAACCCTTGTAGGACATCGAGATGCAAATGACCTACCTTATTGCATGAAAAACATTTCAAAGGTAACTTACCTTCAAATTTACCCTTACCCCTCTTTTCTCTTCTAGCAATCAGAGCCACAATTTCATCTACCTTTCTTTCTTCTTGTTGTATATGTTCCCATTCATCAATATATTCTCCAAGTTCTTCTCTTAAGTCATTACTGATGGTGCTCACAATTCCTGATAAGGTATTTTTGTTTCTATGCACAATCGCCTTGAATGCTGACTCAACTTTAGGTAGAGAATCTCCCTATTTTGCAACCTCAAAGGTAGTTAGTTTCCCAATAAACATCTCTCTATTGAATTTCACTGTCAAAGGTATAAGCTCTTCTATAGCTTGTACTTTATTTCTATATAAAGGTGTTAGGGATTTGAGAATCTTCACAATCACTTCTTCCTCACTGTAAGTTCCTCTAGAGTTCCTGATGCCTGTAACAACTTTAGTAACTCTCTATGCATATGCTCTAATGTTCTCGTCATCTTTCATTTTCAATGTTTCCATATTTTTCTTCCAGTTTTGTAACTTTTCCTACTTTTTAAACTTATCTCCTTCATACAGTGCTTCCAATCTTGTCCAAATTTCATGTGCAAAATCTAAATCCTTTACCTCTGTGAATTCACCTTCATAAAGTGCACAAATCAATGCTTCTCTTATGACCATGTTACATTAGAATAAATTATTTTCATCTTCAGTAGCTTTATCCAGTTCATCCTCAGCTTTCATATGTTCCTTCTTCTTATTAATCATCCAGTAGTCAATTCCCAAACATAGCAAACGTGTTCTCATCTTTTTCTTCCAACTGTCCAATTTTTCAGGATCAAATTTTGGACTATCCTTCCTATAGTAAGCCATCTTTAGGATCACCTCAAGCTGTTAAGATTTCTCTCTAAGGGTTAGTAGCTCTGATATCAATTGTTAGGAATATCAGTCCACCAACACAACTGAAAGGGGGAGTGAATCAGTTGTGAGACATATTATTAAACATTAAAATTTATAAACTAAGACTTTAATCAATATATACAATATTAAGCCAAGCGACCTTAGAAATAAGATCACCAAACATCCTGATACATATCATCATCTTCTCTTGTTCTGATTCAATCATATAGTATATGTACACTTCTGTTAGTCATGATACAACAGTAACAACCAAACGGTTCTTCCTCAAAAGAAACATATGTTGACATCAGTGACAAAACATGAATGCCAACAACATTAGTAGTAACCAATTCCAACAACATTCAATAGAGGTGAATCAGTGCAACCACAGATCCAAAAACTATTTTCATCAACTTCAAAAGTAACCAACATGCAACGATAAATATAACATAAAAGCATAACAAAGCATGCATCCACACAATCATCACAAAGACATCAATATTTTATCGTGGAAACCCTTGTTAGAGGGGAAAACCATGGTGGGAATTATCACCCACAAATATCACTAGTGCACCAATAAGATTTTCCCTATTAGGAGCATTACATAACCCAGTTAGGGGTATACTCGGTTAAGAGTATCTATAACCTGGTTAAGAGATATAAAAAGTCGTGTTAGGAACTACCTTATTAAGGGATTTAAAAATCTTTCTAAGAATCACCATATTAAAATATTTAGTCTTCAGACCTATTAGGATCCTGCATACCCTTTTAGGAGTAGCCTTGTTAGAGGATTTTGATTGCAAGGCTAGTATAACTTACATTGAAAAAGAACTCAAATGAAGTTATCTAAAAGTAATACTACAAGGTAATAAATGGTGAAATGGTAATTTATGTACTTTATGTTGATGATTTACTAATTACAAAATGTAAGAAAGATCTTGCATCAGAATTTGACATGAAGCATTTAGGAATTTTACATTACTTCCTTGGGTTAGAAGTGTGGAAACAAGAGAATATCATTATTCTAAATCAGGGGAAGTACATTATAGACATTCTAAAGAGGTTTGGAATGATGGAATGTAATTCCATGACAACACCTATGCAAATACATTTGCACAAGATAAATATAACAATAGTTGACTCATAAAATATAGATCCTACTTTGTAAAGACATATAATTGGATTCTTGATGTATTTGGTTAACACAAGACTAGATTTTTTTATTTTTTTAATGCCTTTTGGTTAACACAAGACCAAATATTTTTATTTTGTTAATGCCTTAAGTTAGTTCATGTGTTAACAAAAGTAGATACATCTAGTTGCAGTTAAATATATTCTGATGTATCTTCAAGGAACAATTAAGTATGGTCTCAAGTACACCAATGTTGACCTGAACCTTCATGGGTACACTTATTCAGATTGGGTTGCTTGTGTTATAAATAGAAAGAGTACATATGGGTGCTACTTTAGTTTAGGATCACCTATGATCTCTTGGATCAATAGGAAACAATCCTCAGTGGCACAAAATTTTTACAAAAGCTGAGTATATTGCATCATCCATGGGAGAAAATAAGAAGTATGGCTTTGTAAACTTTTTGCAAGATTGTTTGGTGAACCTATGAATCCTACCATTATTCATTCTGATAACTAGAGTTGTATAAAACTCTTAGTGAATCCAGTATTTTGTGACAAATCAAAACACATTAAGATTCCATACTACTTTATCAGAGATATGATAGATAGAAATGTGATTCGATTGGAATATGTAAGTACAGATAAACAGACTGCAGACATTCTCACCAAACCATTAGCCAAGGCTAAAGTTTCTCATTTTTGTAAGAAACTTGGTATGGTTGAAATGTAATTATTAAATTCAATATTTATTCATTTATACTTATATTAAGATGTTTAATGTGTAAACTCTACTTGTCATGTGTGTGACTCCATGACTTTATGGGCCCTCAAATATTATTTCAAAGGTGAAGACTTTTCAAAGGATAAACACTTATGTAAACCTAGTATCATAATGGATATAATGTGACTTGATATCCATGGACATATCATTATAATGAATAAAAAATTATGGTAGATATAATGAGACTTGATATCTATGGATAAGACATAATATTTAAAACTATCATGGTGGATAATATGTGTGATTAATATTCTTATATCGTGACTTGATATCTTTATGATAGGCATCATGTGAAATGATACCAATGCACATATCATATAGGTTTCCCTATGAGAGTGTTTATGAACATCACATGACTTGATATTTGAGAATCCACCATCTCTCCTAATATCACAATGAGGTGATACTTATCTTGTAGATCTAATGAAGGATAGAATTAATCTTCCCTAGCTATGAGGGAGTGTTAATGTTTGTAGCTTCGGTCAGATTATTCTAACCTAAGTATTTGATATATCTCCTTCTTTAGATAAAATTATAATTATACGTTATATACATTATCATTATATATTTGATGATCTTATTAATATTCATTTCATAGTTATCATTACTTTATAACTATGATAGTTATAATTGATAGCTATCATAATTATCATTATTGATAACTAATATGAATAAAAGTAATATCAACGATATAGTTGATATTATTATCAACTTTAATTGTTATTCAAGTTGATAACAATATCAACTTATCATTATTAAAAATTTGATTATGGTATCGACCAAATGATAAGTTGATATTGTTATCAACTCTATTAAAAGTTGATAACTTTATCAACTTAATGAAACTCATTGAGTTGATAATAGTATCGATTATGGCATCTATCAAAACATGGAATTACTTTATGTTGATTATGGTATCAACTATGAATCTGAATTATAATATTGATTAATCATTATTGATAATGATATTACTGTGATTATCATTTTCAATAATGATAATCATATTTATATGATCATCAAAATACTTATATCAACTCCATTCTTATCAACTCAACAAAATTATCATTGTTAATAAGGATATCGTCGACATATGTCAACAGTATCATTATTAAAAATGATTATGTTAAACATATATTTGGACAACAAATAGAATGAAGGATGATATGTATTGGCTAGTATAATGTTCAATGTTAATATGAAGATCGACATTAACAAGTTTATAATGAGGATCGACTTTGATAAACAATAACATGTTGATGACACAATTTGCTAAGATGGTAAACTTTGATAATAAGAATGTCTCACAGAGAGACATCACTCTTCATGAGACACATAGTCTCACAAAGAGGTATGTCCCTTCGTGAGATATCCTTGAAGAATAATATATTACATCAAATTCATTTGATGAAAATAATTAATATAGAAATACAAATAAGCCTTGGTTTGATATTGAGAATATATATATATATATATATATATAAAGTCCTCAATACACAGTAGTTAATAAAAAGATAATTTACATTATATTGATATTGATATATATCAAATAAGTGATTATATATAATATCAATTTGGAGATCATTATATATAAAGGATAATATTCTAAGGATAAATTATCATTATATACTTATACCTATCTAAGATTAGATAAAATTCTATTGTAAATATGTATATATATATAAAATTTTAAAGAATTACATATCCTAAATTTGATCAAACAACAACATAGTATCAAAGCTAGTCTAAGGAAGATCCGGTCAGATTTCAAATGAAGAGGACAATCAAACTATCATTCGTATTAATTCTATACGAAGACTAAAATGACAAACAAAGTGAGATTTGAAGATCGTCTTGAAGGAGCCTCAAATTTTGTTTCATTGAAATTTAGAATTATACTCACTCTTAGAGAACATGAATTGGACACATTTGTAGAAAATGAGAAAGAGATGCCTAAAGATTAACGAGATAAATGCCAACGGATAAAGAATAACAATAAAGCCATGAAATTATTGGTAGATTGTGTTAAAGAGCATATAGTGCTCATTATCTTCAAATTGGAATCTATATACAAAATGTTCTCAACATTATAAAATATGTATGAGATTAATAACACTAGTAGGGCATTATCACTTCAGCAAAATATTCATCATATAAAGATGAACAAAGGATAATTTATTTCATCGTAATCTATGAGGATTACAAAATTAAGGGACCGGGATGCCACTATTGGGAAACTTATTGATAGAAAGGAGTTATCTATGTTGGATTTGAATGGACTACCAACTTCATGGGAAGCATTCAATCAAGGAATAGTGCTTGTCCAAAATTCCCTAAATTTGACAGGTTGAAGATAGACTGCATTCAAGAGGAATCCATGATAATCAACAGGGGTATTGGTTAAAACTCTAAAAATGAAGACATTCATGTGCTAAATAAAAATTATCACAAGAAAGGAAAAAGAGGGAAATTCAAGAGGAAGAATGAAAAAAAACTAAAGACAAAAGATCATCTAAGAAAAGAAAGGACATAAACAAAGTACAATGTTTCAGATGCGACTATTTTGGACACTATGACCTAAAGTGCCCAAATAGACCTAAACCTCAAGTCTCCATAGCTGGCATTGGCAAGGTAAAGCTGGAAAACAATACTGAGAAAATTTTATTATAATACTTAACAGTCATAGAATATCATATGAAAGGTGAAAGATCCTTTTGGTGATCATATTTTTGCCGTTAGTATACAAAGGAAACAGTTTTTGAACTGTTGGTATCATAAACACCGAAAGATAGGTTTATAGTGCAACCCGATACAACAGTTAACAAAGGTTCTCAAAAATGTTAAGTATAGATGAACTCGACAGACAAATCATAGTGTAAACCGACAACATAATTCACAGAGGAACCCGACAAAAGTTTATAGTGTAACCCGACAAAGAAAATCAACAGATAGTCTAAAAAGCAACCCGAGCACCAGTCTACCGAGAGACAACTTTAATTTTGAGAAATGTGGATCTGAGTTACATGTCAGATAAAACAATTAATTTTTATATTTAGCTTAAATCTTAGCTTTAAATCTATTTATTGAGGGACAAGTAAAGCATATGTAATTTTTTTAATCAGTCTAACTGATTGAAAACATGCAAACTAGGAGATCAAGGTCAAGTTGTAAACCTTTGATCATATAGTTATCATTGTAAAGTGTGAAACTTAATTAGGTCAAATTCATTGTATAAATATATGTGTAATCAATTAGAACAAAATGATGTGATGATGATTGTAGCCGAAGAGCACATCTAAGGATCAGACATAGAGTTTTATGTAGAAGGACAACAAAAGATGGAATCACTTACAAAGAACAAGATTCAAGGCTACTGAGCAGAATAAATGTATTAATCAGACACTATAGGTGATACATCATATTGTAAACTTTAAAGGATCTGTACTCAGAAATTCTAGATTGCATATACTCGTGTCCATAAGTATTTTTGACTACATACCAACAAGTGTAGCAAATAGAAGAAATCCTTTAAGAAGGTGGATTTAACAATCCTTTTGTAAATCTCTTAACCGAGTGCATACTAATCAGTGTTGCTAAAGCTCTTAATAGAGTAGAACTTAACCAGTCTAAACATGTTACTCCTAACAAGGTAAGATCATCAGAAGTGATCAAACTTGTAAGCCTTAACTGACACCTTCCATTCTGCAGATAGTGAAACTTTGTGGATTTCATCCCCACCGCTATTTTTACCTTCTAACAGGTGTTTTTTGCATTACCAAATCTTGTTTCATGTGTCATTACATTTCATGAATGTTTCTATGAATGCTTACATGCAAATTAATTTTATGATTTGACATCACATACACAAAGATAGAATAGCACATATGGTCAGTAATGTTGGAAATAATGGAATGGTGTATTAAGGGGGAGGGGTGAATCAGTACCCTCAAAACTTTTATCACTTAACCTTAATCCTTTATGTAATCAATTGTATTACCATCCATGTAAGCTATTCTATTTTTGTGTATGTTATATCAATTCATTAACTCAATAAGCATCTAAAACATTCATAGAAACATTCATGAAATGTATAGACACATGACACAAGATTTGGTAATGCAGAAAACCCCTATTAGAAGGTAAAAACTGTGGTGGTGATGAAACCCACAAATCTTAACTATCTGTAGAATGGAAGGGGTCAGTTAAGGCTTACAATTTGATCACTTATGATGATCTACCCTATTAGGAGTATTATGTAGAGACTGGTTAAGGTCTACTCTGTTAAGAGATTTAACAACATTGTTTAGTGTGCACTCAGTTAAGAGATTTACAAAGGATTGTTAAATCCACCTTTCACAAGGATTTATTCTATTTTCTACACTTTTTAGAATGTAGACAAAAATATTCAGTGACCTAAGTGTATGCAATCTAAAATTGCTGATTACAAATCCATTAAATATTACAAGTATAATGTATCACCTATTGTGATTAATTAATACCTTTGTTGCTTGGTAGCCTTGATTCTTGCTTCTTGAAACTCTTAGTCTGATCCATAGATGTTCTCCTTGGCTACTATCATCCTCACATCCATATAAAATGAATTATTACATATCTATTTATACAATAGATTGACCTAATTAAGTTTCACATATTACAACAATAACTCTATGATCAAAGGTTTACAACTTGACTTTGATCTCCTAGTTTTCATGTTTTCAATCAGTTAGACTGATTAAAACAATTACAATTACATTTCTTTTCCCTCAAGAAATGGTTTTAAATCAAATCAAAATGCTAAATATAAAACGTAAGTGTTTTATCTGACGTGGAAGTTAGATCCACATTTCTGGGGATATAACTGACTTTCAGTGAATGATGCTCGGGTTGCTCTATTGTCTATCTATCGGTGTTCCTTCTATGAACTATCCATCGGGTTCCCTATCTCTGTCGAGTTCCTCTATTTTCTTCTTTTTCAGTTTACACTTCAACATTTTGTGGGTTGAACTATGCAAACTATGTTGAGTTTCTCCTGTGATCTGTCTTGTCAGGTTTCTCTTGAACTTAACACTTTCGGTGACCTTTGTTATCTGTACTTTCAGTTTGTACTGAAATCCTTTCTATCAGTGTAGGTGTTACCAATGGTTCAAAAACTATTTTCCCTTTTCATACTAATGGCAAAAATAATGTCTTCAATCTCCCCCTTTGACATTAGTATCAAAAACTAATATGTGCAAAATACTAAAATGTGTAGTATGTACACCATGTGTTCACCTTTTCATTATGACTCCCCCTATGTATATGTAGGTACAGTATATGTATATACATGTACACTTGCCTTTATATGAGACTCCCTTTTCACCTTATCTTCATTTCATTTTCCCCTTTGTATCATATCATTCTCCCCTTTTTACTACTGTACATATCATTTTCCCCCTTTTTTGGTAGTAAGGGAAAAGGTGTATACTTACAACTTATCAAAAATATGGGAATGGGAATTCTTCATGTCTTCCAATAGTTTCTCCCATTTCTCCCGTAGGTGTTCAAGAGCCATTTTCTCTAGTGTGATTCGGGCATGCATATCATAGATTTTTTCTACTACAGACATCTCTGGGGTGGCAATTAAGTATCTTGTCGAAGTCATGTGCTATTGTAGAACTGTAAGATTTGGTAGCATTAGAGCCTGTAGCTCGATAACCTCATCTCTAAACTTGGTTTCTGCTTCTATAATTTCATGTCTCGACCTTCTAGATTCCATAATCTTTTCCAAAGGAATCTTGATTGCATTGTCATTTGCGGTTAGACTGTGTGCACTTGTATTTAGATCATAATCTATTTGTGCAATCTTATCACTATTTTCCTTACTGAATTTATCTAAAGTGCACAATTTTTGTATTAAGGCAATAGCTTCAGAAATTATTGGATCTAATTCATTTGCAAGTTCTGAGAGCTTTACCTTGTTCTTTGCCACTTCTTGGCTGATCTTTTCTGTCAATTTGTATTGATATTTTTGTTTTGCACGTTCTTCAATTGCTTTTTATACAACCACATTCTAAGATGTGATGGTCTCGGTTAGAACAACAGGTTGATCAAGGATGGAGGAATCTTGATTGGCATCTATGTCAGGCACTATTTGTGTCAATATATCCCTTGTAGTTTCTAACACTAGGGATTATTTGTGCTCTTTCCTTAGCTTTTCTTTCATAGCTTTCCTTTGACATATTTCCCCATACTCTTGGAGAGATTCAAAATCCAATGTAGAAGGGTCACACTTTGGTATCTCAGTTATTTCATCCAGTGTTACCTGTAGCTTGGTCTTCTTTGTCTTATTCTTCTTCTTGGATGCTGAGTGGGAAGCACTTGAATGTAGCACCAAAGCAAGATCCTTTGCTTGGTTAGATGTTCTTGATGAAGGATTTTATGGTGTTGTGTATGTTGCCTACTACTCGGTATCTTCCTATTGGTTGGGAGTGGACGTCTCCACATCAACCTTTGGTTTATCTGCAACATCTCTTTCGGTATCCTTACGAGTAGCATCATCTTTATTCTCTTCTTCACCTTTGTCCTTGTTCTCTCCATTTTTTTATTTTGGTTCTCCATCTACTACATTTTGTTCATCATCTGTATCTTTCTATTCATCATTACCCTTATCTTTGGGTATGCTTTCATCAGGCTCGGGTGAGTTTTCCTCTTGTGAGATTATGTTAATAGCCTGTATTAACAATGGAATTTGGCCTGGTATATTTACTTGTGTAGCATTTGTAGTTATGTCCTATTCATCGGTTTGGGCTGGGACAACAGTGACATCTTCATCTTTTTGTACCTCATCTACAGGATCTCCTCTGGTAATATGAATGATAGTATTATCAAGCCATGTTTCATCTGTAGTGTACATATCCTTGTTACCTTTTGTGTTCAATGTTTCTTCATTTACATCCTCAGCCTCATCTATTAGAATGTGCTTTGGGCTCTATTTAGATTTATCTTCTTCATTGTGTGGCTTATTGGTAAGAGCTAACTGTGGCTTGAGACTTGTGTCCTTTTTAGGTACATCAAGTATCTTTCTCCATTCATCCTCACTTTTTTGTCTAGCTCAATTAGATGTCCTTTAAGCACTTTTTAGGCTCTTAACTTTGGTGAGAACCTTTTGGAATGTTTCTTCATCATTTCTTCAATCTCTTCCATCTTAGATTCAAGTGGCATAACTAAAACTAGGGCTCTTTCCCTTATTTGTTTCTCTTCCTTTAGGGCATATATCCACCTAGCCGACAATCTATCCATAAGTTCTTGTGGCATCTTATCTTCAAATTGTATTGGCACATATTTGAATACACACATTTTTGTAATGATTGCCTCTTCTAACTTATCCTAGTCCTTGGGGTCCAGAGTTAGCCATTTTCTAATCTAGGGATCTGTGATTGAACCTGACTTTATAATTGATGCACATACCTCATCAATGGTGGTAGGGAACTTATTCTTAACAAGTTGTTCATCCTATTCAGTTTCCTCAATGTCTTCCTTAGTTCTGAGGAACTTTCTTCTTTTTGTTGGTGTCTTTTTCCATGTTTGAGGCTTTCTTTTATAGGTCCTCACTTGACCTTTCTTGATAGGTGGTGAGTCTATGTTAGCAGTTTGACTCCTTTTCCTTTGTACAATATTTGTTCTAGGCTTCTTCGCAGGTAGTGCATCTGACTCTATGGATTTCGAGTCACTCACCTTATCAAATTTACCGATGGGTGGCTGACCCTCAATTTCTTCTGTTTGTTATGTTTCCTCTTCATTTACCGACAAATTTTTCTTCAAAGTCTTAACCATTTTCTCTTTCTTTCTATCTATTTTCCTCACAAATAATCCCATTTTTATCCTTTCCTTGGCTTCCTCATAAGTTCCAAGCTTAGGTTGTGACTTGTACAATGGTTCATTTATCAATGCTTCAATGGGATTTGTTGCTTGATCTAGGTTAACCTCATAGTCAAGTGGTGCCATCCATGTTTTCCTCGGTACATCTGGCTTGATATAGGTGTAATTAGTGTCCACCATAAAACAAATTTCAGTTTTATACTTTTCGACCAGTTGTTATGGTATCCTCATCCTCTTCTGCATTCTTTCTTTGAATCCAATGATGTATTCATCCATGACTAATTCAAAATTATCTCCTAGTGATTTGATGAACTCATTAATCTGTGTGGTTACTGGTTGGGTAGTGTCCCGTTTGAAATTACCAATAGATAGGAAGGATTCTTGAAAATAGAAAAATATGCACATAATGAGTGAACCAAACTTACATGAGTTAGACTTTGCAGTCCTAATTGTCCTCATGTTCTCATCTAATTTCCTTAGTAGAAGTTCTTATAGATCTAACTCCAATCCCTTCTTAACAATTTTGAGTGTTGTATCCACTGCTCCGGATGCAATATTGTTCATCCTACTAGCCTGAAATAATTTGTATCCTAAGACACATGATTCAAATTTCATTTCAACATTGGTGATGGTGGAAACCTTTAATCCTCTTTCATCCCATAATGCTCCTGTGGTCTTTTCAATGTCAGTGCGAGGGGTGCTTTAGTGCCTTTTCTTTATTGGTTATAGGATAACTGGTAACAGCATGTATAACATCCCTAGTTATCAGTTTTGGCTCACCCAACCACATCTTTTGGTCATGTACTATGCTTATCACTAACTGAATCCATTCGGTCTTGAATTCCTTTGGGAATAATAGGACATTTGTGAGCCCTTTCACTTCAATGTGCTTATGTTCTTCTTTGATTGTTCCATCATCTTTGCAAAGCTTTTTGTAAGCTTTCTCAACCTCAAGATCTCCTATTTTTGCAATCTTGTAGTGAATATATGCTCGGACTTCCTCAATGAGAAAAAACCTAGCTAGTATACTGGAGAATGCACCAGCGTTATCGGGTTGTGAAGCAACCTCAGGAAAAATCTTGTAATGAGGTTCTTCATAAGTGGCATTCTTGATTAGATTGACCTTTTTCTCCTTTTCATTCTTGATCTTGGAGGTTCGTGAAGTAGTTGCCATCATTTCATAAATTAGGGATTTTTCCCGTAAAAGAAAATGGAGTTCTTGGTGAATGTTGTTACTTACTTCAACCTTCTGTGACTACTAGGAATATTTCTGAATGTTGTGAACAGGGTTAAATTCACTCTGCAATTTGGTCTCTTCATGCACTATTTTCGCTCTTCTTCTTTTCTCAAATTTATTTTTTAATAATGAGTTATTTCGTCAACTATTTATAGACTTTTTTCCCTAAGTCATGTCATAAATGCTCACCCACTTCTTAGTGTTTGAAGACGGAGTCTTCTGGTAGCATACACACTTCATTCTTGGTGATAACAAGATGCTTGGGCTAGGTGTTAACTCATTTGACTGTTTACCAATGGATCTCGGTATATGGCGAAGACAACATTGTCTTTTTACATGATTCCCGATGGAGCTCAGTTTACACTTGCCACTTAGCCTTTTATGTGTTAACTGAAAATGCTTGGTAAGTTTAGATAACTTAGCTTTGTATGTACACCAATGATTTTTGGTATGCATTGAATGATGATATTGAATTCATAGAATCATAATAAGTAATACCATAGTACATATTTAATCATGCTAGTTTGGAATTTCATCAATGTATAATGGAACTGATGCAAAATGTAACTCGGTATAATGTAGTTCCATACTTACTTGTTCTGCTTAGGTGGGGGTGGTGATGTCACAAGATCCATTGGATAAGGTGTCACCATTTGCATTGCTTGGTTCAACATCTTCATTGATTGTATCTTTCCTCCACATTTTCTTTCTCATCTTCCTGATGTCTTCAATGGTGTTTCCATTGGCAAAGGTGCGTGTCTCTGTCACTCGGTCTTTGCAGTCCTTCCTTAGATGACCAACTTTATGATAATGTAAAGATGCCATTATGGGGTTAGTTTAGCTCCTATAATTTTTCATCCATTGTCTCATGGAGTTTGCAACTATGTCTCCAATCCAAATCTTCCACATGATGTGCAGTTTGCCCATGTATTGTAATCCCAAATATATGAGTTACCAACTTTTGTCGATTGATAGCCAGTTTCATTTTCTTTAGGCTTCCATGATTGCTTTTTATTCTTCCTGCATTCAAGAGATGTGTGCCCATGCATTTTGCAAGTAGGAAAATATTTTTCCATGTAGGTTTCCTTCTTTGGTTGTTTCACCTCAGATTTACATTCATATGCTTTATGTCCTTTCTTGTTACCTTTATAACAAATTCCTATGAATCAAGGTGTGGATTTAGGATTACCTTTCATTTTTCTCCTGCAAGAATTTGATGTGTGGCCTGGTTTTCCACAATGATTGCATGACTGCTTTCTTGGTCTTGGATTTGTCTAGACATTCTTTGGATCAGCTTGGTATGGGGATTCTTCATTCTCGATATACCCTAGTCTAGTATTATTATTGACTCTTCTTTGTCCATCCATAAAATCATCCATCCTTTTTGTACTTTCTTCAAATTTCTTAATCATGTCATTGTGTTGTTGATGAATTCTTACTTCATGCTTCAGTTTTTCATTTTCTTCTCTTAGCTCACTGATAACTTCTATTCTTTCAATGAATTCTATGTTCATTCAGTTTGCCTCCTGACTCATAAGAATAATTTGATTGGTGATATTATGATGATGTTCTGTAAGTATTTGTATTTCTGACTCTTTCTCTTGTATCTTTTCAGTAATCTTCCTCATTTCATCAATAGCTAGTGTTCTCTCTTTTTCATCTTGTCTAGTATTATTCATAACCTCAGTCATTCTTACCATCTATGTCTCTTGACCGATTTGCAGTGATTTCACTTGTCCAACCAGATGTTGATTTAATTATATTAAGCTTGTGATGCTTTCTTTAGATATGTCTGATGCTTTGCTTGATGTAGATCCTAAAGACTCAAATAGATTAGATATATCTTCTTCATGATAGTTTGCTTCATTATAGTGAGATGCCATAATCTTTCTTTCATCCAGCAACTATCTCATCCTGACTCTAGCTTCTTTATATTGTTCATAGAAGATCTATATTTCTAACATTTGATTCTCAATAATCTTGTCTTTAGACGTGCAATAAATAATAAATAAAGTTAGATGGTCGGGTTTGGTTAAAGTATGTTTAATCAATTTTTGTTAGTAGAAATTAGTTGGAAAATGGTTGGTCTCGAACCAACCTCTGGCTCTTTATAAAAGAGTCCAGCATCGTATTGTAAGATCTATCTTTGGATGAAAGGAGGATAGTACGAGGAAATAATTAGAACTATCTATGTTGTGCATTCTATGAGTTGTTGCTGAGTATTATATGATTTCTGGTTATACAATGTTCTATGTACGTTCCAGTCCTATACCATTGTGACCAAGTACAACATATTGGCACTAACATTTTGGCATCGCTGCCTAAATGAACCTGAGGTCTGATCAGTAAGGGGTTAGTACCTTGGCTAGTATGTGACTGGTATAGTATGTGACATAGCTTCAGGATGGTACGTGATTGGTATAGTATGGGACTGGTACAGTGACTAATATTTTGGCATAGTATGGAACTGGTACTAGTACGTTTGGCATCTCGACTAGCACATGACTGGTGCAAGGCTAGTACGGTGACTAGTATGCACAGCAATATGGAAGAATAATGGGCCGTGAATTCATACAGCAAACCCTAGTGACTGACAGCGACCTAGAGGATAACAAAGTAACGAGGGAAGACCAAGTCACACAAGATTTAATTCAGTCTTGGGAAGTGGCGGTAGACAAGTACATGGAACGAGAGGCAAAACAAAGGGGTGCCATCTTGCCTAGTATAGTAAGGGCCGAACTCAGTATCAACTTCATAGAGTACGACCTCCCGGGGTGCATCCAAAGACACTGTACTCCCCACAATGCAAATAATTAATGCCAAACCTCCTTAATAAAGATAGGAGATGACAAACGCGAGAGGAAGAAAAGGCTAACCCAGAGAAGTCAATAAGAAGGTCACTACATATACAGGAGCAGTTGGAAAGACGGTTGTGACTACAATAGTCAGCAAGTGGTTCACAGAGATTCGTTACACCATAAAGATTGGATGACCCACACGAGGACTCTACACAAAGGTGGAACAGAATATATAGAAGTCCTGGGGAAGAGGAGATTGAATCTCCAAGTGACATTGTGGAGAAAAACTCATTGCCAATTAAATACTTCAACTCTTCCAGTGACGAGGAGGAGGAGGTTGACGATGAGGTTGGTGATTTGTTACACAACTTTAGGGGCCTAACTATCTCAGGGGGATACATTGGCATGGCTAGAAGAGCAAAGGACAACCAGGGACACACAATGGGAAAACCACCCATACCGTCCGGTGGGAGCATTAAGAAAATGGCACACAATCCAGATAAATAGAAACTCCTAAGATTCTCTGGAGAGGGAGAAGATGATCCCGGCAGGCACTGTAGAACTTGTGTCACAATATGGGAAGCCAATGGCATAACAGATGAAGATGTCTGGTTAAAGGCATTCCTAGCCACCCTGCGGGGGATTGCTATCGACTAGTACACAGATTTACCATCGAGTGCAAAAAATTCATGGAAACATATGAAGATAGCATTTGAAGAAGAATTCTGACTCCTTCGGGATGATGATGTGGTGATGGCTGAAATTTACAACACCAAAAAAGGAAAACATGAGAATGTAAGGGCATTCTACTAGTGACTAAAGGAATTAATGGGAAAAATGGACAACGAACCAGCCGATGGGTTAAAGCAAAGATGGTTTATTGAGGGCCTCAATCCATCCCTTTAGAAACAGGTGAAAGTAGTCCCACCATCGAGCCTAAAGGAAGCCTACAATAGGGCTATGGACATTGAAAGTGAAAACAAAACATCCAAGGGGAAGAGGCGCATCAGCGATGAAAGTAGCGAAGAGGCCTGAACAATACAAGCATTGAGAAAGGATATGGCAAGAATGATGAAGGAAATAAAGATGGGGAAGGAAGAAGCAAGAGAAGGGAAAGAAATATGGTGTACAGAATGCAGATTGGAAGGACACACTAAGAACAATTGCCCCAAGAAGTCATTCTACAATATATTCCAAGTACTAGGGCACTCCATCAATGAATGCCCATACAACCTTAAAGAAAGAAGTGCCCAAGTACTCTATACTCAAGAGCCGGCAACACCACCGACTACACCATCCAAAAACATAAACATGGAGGCTTCACCAAGAGGATATAGGGATAACCATTGAGGAAGCAACAATAACACCCCTCATAGCCGCATTTAATATGATGCCAAAGGAAGGTCGATGATACAGTGTAGGAGATGCAACGAGTGGGGACATTTTGCGTGTAGTTGCCAAAGTGGAGGTGGACAGGGAGGTCTTCTTTGCAAATGGTGCGGGCCAGGAAACCATGAGGATACCAATTGCCCAAGACAAAATTTTGTCAACATGTTGGATGTGGCACAACCACAACCTATAATGGCCATTACCAGATCTCATGCAAGGAAGCTAACGTACCCAGAACCATGTAAAGAAAAAGAGAGGTTGAAAGAAGCACAAGAGGTGGTGGAACAGGCAATGAGAGAGGAACAAAAGAAAAATAAGACTACAAGAATGGAACGTTTGGTATTCAAAGAAAACATCATGGAACAAATGCTACAAGCCATATTTCTAGTCTGGGTGGCTGACCTATTGCAAACTATGCCGCAGCTTAGAGTAGCCATCACACAAATGAACAGCGACATGGGAAAGAGAGCAAGACCTGGAGAAGAGAAAGACAAGGAGGTTGGGGAACAAATGAAGGAGCCCATAGAACCAATGTTGCTATCAGTAGGGGTCGAGAGAATGCTAGTCGTGGTTTAAATGGAAATCCTAGGGTACAAACTTACCAACACAATCATATATGGAGGGTCAGTCGTAAATATCTTGCTAGAAGAAACTTGGAAGACATTGGGAAAGCCAACTCTCTGGCCACAAAAATTCCACTTGGTAGGTGCAGACCAACATGGAATAAAACCTTTGTGGACCTTGATGGGAAAAAAAGTAGTCATTGGGATGCAACAATTCCTTTTGGACTTCATGGTGATACCATTGGAGAAAAAGGGTTATGATGCATTACTGGGAAGAGGGTGGCTCATACTGGCAAAAGTGGACCACAATTAGAAGAAAAATACTATCTCCATCGAGAAAGAAGGAAAAAAGTATATCATTGACCTAAAGAATCAGGCTGTAAGCCAGGAAGTAGCATCTGATTCAGAATCTGACAATGGAGAGAATAATAGAGATGCCGAGATGGAATCGGATGAGGAAGGGGTTCTGCAACTCGGAGACTATTCAGAGGATGAGACCAGCTCCCTAAACAGGTTGTTCAATTGGCAGATGGAAGATTATGAGATCTTCCACCCTAAGTGTAATGTGTTGGAAATCCTAGAAATAAAGGAAAAGGAACCAGTAGGAGTTAATATATTGGGAGTGGAAGCATTGAAGTATGAACTAAAGGAAGACAGGATTACAATACCAAGGAAGAGGAATTTCGATGGGACCATGAAGGAAAGCAAAAAGAAAAGTAGAAAAGAAGAAGAAACTAAAGTAATAGAAACAAAAAGAAAAAAAATATTAATAAAAGGGAGGAAAAAAAATATCAAGTATGGAATAAGACTTGGAAGGAAAAAGATTATGAATGGCTCAAAAGTGTAACATTACCTCACGAAGACACAAGGGGGAGAAGGAAGAATAAGCATAAGACACTACATCTGAGTGTGGAGGCGAGCATACGAAGGTCAAAATGTGGGAAGGAAGCCAAGGGCTGGAAGGAAGGACGCGTATGCAGCAAGGAGCAGCCCATACACACAAAGATTGTGCGCACACCAGGAGTGGAAGACCGCGTACACAACAAGGAGGAAGAGTGCTCTCTGTGCGTGCGTGAAGGTGGAAGTGAGCGTGGGCCAAGGAAGGGAAAGAGGGAGTGCCTCGTACGCATGCTAGGTGTATGCACTTCTAGCAAGGGGGTACGCAATAGTAGGAGGTCACGCACTTCCAACCAAGGTGTTTGCACCCTGAAAAAAGATGTACGCAACATTGAAGCCTGCCAGGAGTGTACGCAGTCTTTCGAGGAGGGCGTACGCATCTAAAATTCACCGTGTATGAGCCAACAAGGTGTACGTGTATGCATACACATGGTGAGGGTGAGGGTTCATAGAGGCATACGTGAGGGAGGGGCGCACATACGCGAGGAAGAGACGCAAGGTCGCATACGCACAAGGCAACATAGTGCACGCGCAAGCCAAGGTGTGACATGAAGAATAAGTATATTAAATCAAGGAGCCCAAAACTACATAATAATGGTGAAGATAAGCTGCGGGAACCCTAAGCTGGACGGTGGAAACATCCATAAAATTTAGTATAAGTCCGGCACTTCCTCTTCCAGCCATCAGAAAACCGCGGCTATGGCAAAATCGGGCAAAAAGAGAGACAAAACTGATAATATAACAGTTGAAGGACTGGCATTCCAAGGAGTAACCGGAGAAAAATGTAGAAGCTGGTGGGAGGCTCATCTGCATGATCATCCACTAAAAAATGCACTCCAAAGAGCCCAGGTAGACAAAATTGTATTTATGCCAATTTTTGAGATTAAGGAGTTCGAGCATATTCTGCGAGCCATGGTGCAAGGGTATCAACCAGATACACACAAATCTATGGTCGAGTATCTAGGGCACAGGGTGGTGATTTCATATGAGGCAAAGGAATTCACAAAGGTATTTGGGATTCCAAGCAGGGGGGATTCCGCTAAAAAACCACCCATCAAAATGCCCGAAATGGAGAGATGGAGGCTACTTGAGGAGGTTTGTGACAACACATTAACAAAAGAGTAGTGGTAGGATATGGAAAAGGACAGTAATAAAAGAGGGCTCAAGAAAATCTACATATCCTCCCTAGAATGGAGGTGTGTAATGGACATAATAAAAAGAAAACTCACAACAGCCAGCCGAGCTTCTGATATAGCAATGTGGATGCTACGCTTAATGAAGGGGCTAAGGAAGGGAAATGTTTACAGTTGGGGTTGACTTCTCTCAGAGAGAGCCAGGGAATTCATGATGCTTAAACGCAAAACCATATATATGCCACACCACATGATTTCCCTCTTTCTTGAGGTAGTGAGGACTCAAGTACCAAGCGACAGAAGGGGTGGACTGGTAGCAGCAAGTAGGGTAGAACCCTACAAACCAGCCATTTACTATTGGGTACACATGGACACATGCACAGGGGAGCCATCCAAAAAGAAACCAAGGTAGGAGGAGGTATCAGTAGATGAGGACAGCCATGAAGGTAGCCATGATGAAGGAGAAGAGGAAGACAGTGGAGGAGAGAAGGAGACTACATCCTCATCAAATAAGGATGGCGGGGAATTTAGAGACACATGCACTCAAGAGGTGACATAGGGACAGGTACAGAGAAGCGTAGAAGAAGCCCAAGAAGGGTGGGTAGAAGAGGTTGAGCGTAACGAGGCACCAGTTTCTCCACCATTCTCTCCAGTAGCAAGTTGGGGGAATAAGAGAAAGATAAACTTCAATTCTCCACAGATTCCACATACAGCACACCTAGTGCCAAGTACTTCCCACGGACACGCGGTACAAACAAAAATAATAAGTCTAGCTGGACAAAAGACCAGTGCACACACGGTGTGCATAAATATAGAGGGAAGAATAGAGATAGCCAGGCATATTGCACTCATAGTAGCCCCTATCACAAACAATCCTCAGGATCTAGGAGTTGACAAGGGAACTCAGTCAGAAAGTGAAAAAACACAACCACAGGAAGTGATAAACACAGAAGTGGGTATGGAAAATGAAAAGACAATGAAAGTAGAGGATGAAATAGATAGCCTGTTGGCCAAATATCAAATGGAGGCCAAGGTTCCTACCACATCACCATCTCCTGAGGTTGAACACATACCCCATTCACTAGTACAGACAGTAGAGGAAACTGTAGAGGAAGGGGAAAAATGGGGGAATGAGATAGAAGAAGAAGAGGACTCCTTCCAAAACTCAACAAAATAGTTCATGGCCAGACTGGATGACATGAAGGAAGCGGCGCAACAGATGTTGGATAGATCAGAAAATGCACACTTGGGGATGGTTACTAAAGCCGTGAAGGCTTTGATGGCATTCATGATGGAGGGATGTGAAACTGAATTCTCTCAGCATTTTGTAGACCAAGGATGGCCCGAGGAGGAAACAACGGAAATGTTAGAAGATTGGGGAGCTTCTCAAATTGTGGGACAATATACTAATGGAAGGGAGCATAGGGCACAGGGAAAGATTTGGGATTACTTGATAGATATGGAGCATGCTTTATGTACCACGTTTCTCCACCTTCAGAAAATGGTATGGACTACTAAAAGGGTTGATGAGGAAAACACAGTAGAACTTGAGTGGGAGAGAGAGCTAAGGGTGGAAGTGGAGGCTTTAAAGAGGGAACTGGCACAGGAGAAGGTAGCTCAAGAGGAGGAAAGAACCATCAGGACCACAAAAGAATGGCTACTTGTCACAGCTGAAAAAGACAAGATGGATGCCCTACGACTTCTCAAAGAAACCAGGGAGAAGCAACTAGCAGTAGAAAAGGAATTAAAAACCCTGCGCAGCTTAGACTCCACCACAAGGAAAAATCCCTACTCTCATCTTTCTCAATAGAAATACTAGTTGGTATATTCCCTCATTTTGTAATGTCGTCTAGAAGACGACAAGTTTTGGGGGGGGATGATGTAGGCATGCAATAAATAATAAATAAAATTAGATGGTTGGGTTTGGTTAAAGTATGTTTAATAAATTTCTATTAGTAGCAATTAGTTGGAAAATGGTTGGTCTCGAACCAACCGCTGGCTCTTTATAAAAGAGTCCAACATCGTATTGTAAGAAATATCTTTGGATGAAAGAAGGAGGACAGTACGAGGAAATAATTAGAACTATCTATGTTGTGCATTCTATGAGTTGTTGCTGAGTATAATATGATTGTTGGTTATACAATGTTCCATGTACGTTCCAGTCCTGTACCATTGTGACCAAGTAGAACATATTGGCACTAACATTGTCTAGCTTGTACCTTTCCATTGTATGATCTTTTCTCTTAAGTATTTAAAATTTTCCAAATAAGATTTCTTGCTCTGATACCAATTGTTGGAAATAATGGAATGTTGTACTGAGAGGGGAGGGGTGAATCAGTACCCTCAAAACTTTTATCACTTAACCTAAATCTTTTATGTAATCAATTTTATTACCATTCATGTAAGCTATTCTATCTTTGTGTATGTTATATCTTTTACCCTAAATAACAACATACAACAGAACAACCATAAATAGGAAATAATTGCATTTTTAGGAGGCTTAATTAATATTATCCTTCAAATATTATTGATTAATAGTTCATTGTTACATTCATTGTCAACTGTCATCATTATACTCTAAGTATTGATCACATTCCAGAATTTCAAAATTTATAACTGATCAATTACATTGTGCATTCAAACTGAATGTAATGTATAATTGTCCTTTCATATTTCACATTTCATGACAATTAAAAGAGTACATTTGTAGAATAGAAAGCATGATAGAAGTATGGAGTAGGGGTCCCATGCATTGCCTTGTTGTTTAGATGTTTGTTGGTTGTTTGTCAGGTCCTAGCTCTCCAAGTCCAGGTCTTCATCTTCATTTAGGTCTTTTAGGGTTTCACCTGCATCATAAGAGAGAAAGGGGTGTTAGATCTAGTTGGATCTAAGCAATAGATGGGACTCAAACAACATACAATCAATTCTTCTAATGTTGCATTTCAATCTGATGAAATCAATGTAACAAGGAAATGTGCATCCACAATAAGTGAAACATAGTATTAAAGGGACTTGTTCTAACCATGGAACCTTTTACAATTAATGGTAACTTTGATGTATGTTATTCTTATTTTCATAACCAGATATCTGAATGAAAGGGACTTAATATTTCTATCTGAGAAACCTTTTTTCAGAATTTGGTCAACCTGTTAGTTCAACAAACATAAACAAATCAATCAATATTCATGAATGAATTCCATCCTAGATGACACTCACACACAAACAATGATTGATTCATCTTATATGTTGACCTAACAGATTGATTGGTGGCATGTGTGCGATAAGTAAACATATAACTAAGTGCAGATAAAAAAAAAAATGCAATGAGAGTCACGAGCCCGTGCTCGAACTTCACATAAGCCATTACATGCAAGAAAGGAGAAGATGTTGATGCATGAAAGGATCCATGATGCTATAGGAGATACATGAGAAAGGAAGGGTCTTAATGAACCATAATATGTAGAATTGAAAGGATGAGGTGTTCACTGTCTTCATGCAAATGAGAAATGGAAGCAATGTTGTTATAGTAAGTATTCAAATGCAGAAAAGGCATACAAGTTTGTTTTGAAGATCAATATTGGAAACCACATGCCTAGTGATTAATCATGTTTTCTATTTTATGAAGTACTATTGTTTATATTTATAAGACAATAGGATTTGCAAAGAGAGAAGATGCATAAAAGAATTGACAATTACTAAAAGAGCTGCAAGTAAAGAACAGAGAACAATAATTGCGATAATAGTATGTTTGTGTGCTTTCATAAAGTGAACATTCACAGAAGACAACTACATTCATCATCCAAATAATTCAAAAGATGTTGTGATAGTTCATGATTTCAAAGGAGTATAGTTTCTATTCCTGCAATGCATATTTCAAGAGATGTCTTTATGCAGGGTATTTAGATAAATACATCTTATGCTGTTGTATTGAAATATAATGTTCATCATGGATACAATGCAGGGGATACAATCATGATAATGAGACATACATGTTTAAATTAGGGTTCCTATCATGAGTTTGACCAATGGGAGTCACGAGCCCATGCTCGAACCCCATGGGTAGTATCTTATGTGAAATTAAAAAGAATAGTGTGTTTTTACACTAAGAGGAACAACATTTTCATAATGTTTTAAACATGTGTTTTCATTTTTTTTTATAACTTCTGCTCATAGTTTCATCAGTAAAACTAAATGTTGTGTTTTTTATAAACATGCTAGAAAGAAAACTTTATATGTTTTTCAGACAAAACAATGAAGATAAAGTTTGGTCTCGACAGAGGGACATGTTTTGTTCTCATGACAGTGTTGTCGTGTTTGAAAGCTTTCAATGGAGTGCAGTTAAAACCTAAGTGCATATCAATCTTGCACATGTTCGCGTTCACCAAAATGGCCATGTGGGTATATCTTCTTTTGTTTTTGTTGACATTAATGTAACACAGAGAGAAGCAATTAAGAGAATGACAGCAAGAAAGCAACAAAGAGTGACTTGGAGTGGGGTTAGGGTTACACAACAGAGCTGTGTGATGGATTTTCAAAATAAAAAACAACTTTAACATACAGAGCAATAATATTAAAACCCCAAGTTGCTGCCAGAGATGTATTTTTTTTTTTTTAAAAAGAACCCATAAAAGATGGAGTTATTGAAACTCAATGTTATGCATTTAAAGATGCAGAGGTTACAAGAAATGTGAAGGTAACTTATCTAGAAGAGAAGTGATAGAAGAGGCCGAGTTAGGGATGCAGACAAGATGCCAAGTGTCGCAGGTTACGGAAGAAGAGATGGAGCTTGAGCTCTTTGAAGATCAACAGAGATAACCGCGGCCACTGCAAGCTTCATGCTAAGTTCACCATAGAATAGGGATGAGTCTAAAGCTGTGGCTGAGATATGCCTAGTTTTGAGACCATATTTCATGGATCACTCAACACCTCAGCCACAGCTTAGACTTTGTCCAAGCTTCCGATGGTTGTAAAAAATCAACTTCAAGAAAACCCGAGTTCAAAGCTTGCATCTAGCACCATCTGTTATGGCTTCAAAACATCTAGAGCCCGAACTCTGCAAGCTACTCTGCAGGTGTCCCCACACAATGAAAGTCATGGGACTTAACTCACAGTCAACAGAGCCTGAGCTCTTGTAATCTAAGTTCAAAACAAATAAATACCAAACTCCAATAGAAATCCATAAAATGTGCCATTTGTTATGGCAAATAAAGTTCAAACTCACGGTTTTCCTATAGAGCTCGAGAAGCCCGAGCTTCTTCACATACTCGAGATGCAGATTTAGTGCCATTGATTATGGCTTCCAAGTTACAAGTTCAAACAAGTATGGCGGTGCCACAGAGGAGAAAAACCCTAAGTGCAATGAAGATCAAAAACACTATACAATGTGTTTTACCCAATTTTGAAATCCACTGTCAAACGAAGTTAATGCTATGTTAGTTCACATTGCCTTGAAATTCCCTTCACAATGCCATGATAGTACTTTTTGTGCCACAAAGACAACAGTCCATCCTTTCAGAGGGTTGTTAAATGTCAGCTATGAGCTGTTATCAAGCATGGAGTGCGAGTTACTTTAGCTTAGATATACTATGGTTGGGTTGATGTAAAGTTAGGGTTTGTTCATGCTAAGGCGATGGGTTATGGTTGGGGTTATTACCTTTAGGGTAATACATTTTTTGAGTATATCATGTAATAAGGTTAGTGAAATTAAAAAATGTATGTTTATTCACTAACTTTAGGAGGACAAGTTTGGGGGCTAAACTTAGGGCTTGATTTAGGGCACTTGTTAAGCCTTATGGTTTAGTGGTTTGATTTTTGGGAAGATTTTTGGAGGGAGATGATTTTGCAAATTGGGCCATGTGGGCTATATAGTTGATCTTTTGCTTCATGTTAAGGGTTCAAGATTTTAGAGAGAAGAGCATATAGTGAACTTCTTGTTCCTAGATGTTTTTGTTGGAGACCCTTTTGTAACCAAATTTTGTCAGATTTTGGGTGAAGAATAAAGCTTATGATTCATTTGCCTTCTATATTCTAAGTTTGATGTGTCAAGATCCTATTTTCATCTTTTCTTGCTAGTGCTTATTTTATTTTTTATCTAAAAGAAGTGAGTTTTCTACATTCCTTCTCTAGGTAATCAATAATTCAGAGCCTTGTAAGTAAACTATATATTTGCTAATTAGTCAAGTTATTCGTGTTGCAACCCTAATAGTAAGATTTGTTAGCCTATATGTTGATCAGAGATCTAAAGTATCAAGTTTAGGTATTTAAGATAGGATTCCTGCATTATTGTTCAAAACAAAGTTTGAACCCAATTTTGGTGTATCACCTCACTTTTAATTCTAAGTTTTATTTTCAAAATCTTTCCTTTCCTTTTTCCCATTGAGTTACCAATCAGGAAGGTGATATTCCATATCTAGTAGGAACCGGCCTAGAATCTAGAGACTCCTTGTTAATCATAGTCCACCCACAACTAGAGAAGGTTTCCATTGTTAGGATAGAGTACTATCAAAGCCCCAATGCCTGAGTTGGGGTGGTAATTCTAAGCCTTAACAATATCAATTCATTAACTCAATAAGAATGTAAAACATTTATAGAAACATTCATGAAATGTATAGACACACGACACAAGATTTAGTAACGCAGAAAAACCCTTTTAGAAGGTAAAAACTGCGGTGGGGATGAAACCCACAAAGCTTCATTATTTGTAGAATGGAAGGGGCCATCTAAGGCTTACAATTTGATCACTTTTGATGATCTACCCTGTTAGGAGTATTATGTAGAGACTGGTTAACATCTACTTTGTTAAGAGCTTTAGAAACACTGTTTAGTGTGCACTCGGTTAAGATATTTACAAAGGATTGTCAAATCCACCTTTCACAAGGATTCCTACACTTGTTAGAATGTGGACAAAAATATTCAGTGACCTAAGTGTATGCAATCTACAATTTCTGATTATAGATCCATTAAATATTACAAGTATAATGTATCACATATTGTAATTGATTAATACCGTTGTTGCTTGGTAGCCTTGATTCTTGGTTCTTGATAACCTATTTCATGTTTTTTTGTTCTGCTTCTTGAAAATAATAGTATGATCCATAGATGTGCTCCTTGGCTACTATCATCCTCACATCCATATGAAATGAATGATTGCATATCTATTTATACAATAGATTGACCTAATTAAGTTTCATGTATTACAATGATAACTCTATGATCAAAGGTTTACAACTTGACCTTGATCTCCTAGTTTGCATGTTTTCAATCAGTTAGACTAATTAAAAAAATTACAATTACATTGTTTGTCCCTCAAGAAATGGTTTTAAATCAAATAAAAATGATAAATATAAAACATAAGTGTTTTATCTGACGTGGAAGTCAGATCCACATTTCTTGGGATATAACTAACTTTTAGTGACTGATGCTCAGGTTTCTCTATTTTTTGTCTATCAATGTTCCTTCTATCAACTATCTATTGGGTTCCCTTGCTCTGTCAGGCTCCTCTACTTTTTGCTCTGTCAGACTCCTCCATTTTCTACTCTGTCGATTTACACTTCAACATTTTAGGGTTGAACTATGCAAAATGTGTTGGGTTTCTCTTGTGATCTATCTTTCTGAGTTTCTCTTGAACATAACACTTTTGATGACCTTTGTTATCTATATATTTGGTTTTTATTGAAAGCCAGTCTATCGGTGTAGGTGTTACCGATGGTTCAAAAACCTTTTTCCCTTTGCATACTAATGGAAAAAACAATGTCTTCAGGTAATGCAAGGAATTGATTACTAAAGGGTTAAGTGTTAATTGATAAAAAAATTGAAGGGTATTGATTCACACCTCCCCTCTCAGTACACACCATTCCATTATTCCAACAATTGGTATCAGAGCTAGATCTCTTATTTGGAAAAGTTTAAATCACTTGAGAGAAAAGATCATACAATGGAAAGGTATAAGCTAGACAAGAATATTGGGAATCAAAAGTTGCAGATACATATCTTCTATGAGAAATATAAAGAAGATAGAATCGAGATGAGAGATCTACTAGATGAAATAAATGTTATGGCATCTCACTATAATGAAATAGACTATCATGAAGAAAAGATACCTGATTTGTTTGAGTCATCAGGATCTACATCTAGCAATACATCAAACACATCTGAAGGAAGCATTACAAGTCTGAATGAAATCATTCAAGATCTAACTAGACAAGTAAATCACTGCAAATTGGTCAAGAGACATAGATGGTAAGGATTATTGAGGTTATGAATTATGCTAGACAAGCTTAATAAGAAATAACACTAGCTATTGATGATAGGAGGAAGATCACTGAAAATCTACAAGAGAAAGAATAAGAAATACAAAGACTTACTAAACATCATCATGAGATCACCAATTAGATAGTTCTTATGAGTCATCATAAGGCAAACCAAGTGAACATAGAACTCAATGGAAAATTGGAAGCTATTGGTGAGCTAAGATAAGAAAATGAAAAACTAAAGCATGATGTAAGGATTCAGCAACAACACAATGATATGATCAAGAAACCTGAAGAAAGTACAAAAAGAGTGGATGATTTTCTGAATGGTTAAAGAAGAGTCATCAACAATACCAGTCTAGGGTATACCGAGCATGGAGAATCATCATACCAAGCTCATCCAAAATATTTCTATACAAATCCAAGACCAAGGAAGCAGCCATGCAATCACTATGGAAAACCAGGCCACACATCAAATGTTTGCAAGAGCAAAACTAAAGGTATTCCTAAATCCACATCTACATTCATAGGAAATTGTTATAACTATACCAAGAAAGGACACAAAGAACATGAATGAAGATCTAAGGAGAAACAACCAAAGAAGGAAACCTACATGGAAAAATATTTTTCTACTTGCAAAATGCATGGGCACACATCTCTTGAATGCAGGAAGAAGAAAAGTGGTGCAGGAGCACCTAAGCTATCCTCGAAGTCCTAGAATGTTTTGGCTTGTAGCTGACCTTAGCCAAGTCTTTGTATGTTTAATTATAACCTTAGTAGGTCTTTCAAGGTTTGTTACTAGGTGGATTTATAATTAGTGTCAAATCCAACCTAGTCTAGTTAGTTTACTTTAATGCATAGTTTTAGCTTGAGTAGGGAAATTGAGTCTTAATGGGTCCTAGAGTCAGTTAGGATTGGGAAAGTTCCTAAAAAGGCCTTAATGATGTATATTCCTCATACTAAGCATAGTAGAGGTCATAAAATTTATTTTCAAGCATTTATGTAAAAGATGCTACAATGTAAGCAAATATTTGGGAATAGCAAGAAGCTCTGCAATTCTGGTTTTTAACAATATTCGAGAATTTTTGAGTTACAAAGAGATTAGATGTATTGAATTGATTGATGTAGTGTTGGATATATGTTGAGTAGGTAGATTTAAGACTTTTTCATTCAGTGTGAAAGTACTGTAGAGTTGATTTAGTAGCATTTGTAAATTGATTAAGATTTAGGGAGTCTGTTGGTCCAGTCTAGAGTAGTTTGTGTTTCCATGGCTCCCCCATGAAATATAACCATGGGAATCTCCTAAGGGTGGATGAATGTTTTAGGTAAGACTATTTATAGTGTAAATATGCAAGGAGGGATGTTGAAGAGTCGAGCTACTATTTTTAAGCTTATGCCCTAGGAAAACAATATATGTCTGGTTAGGGGTGTAACAGAGTGAGAATCAAGTGCCATTACAAAGCAGTGGGTGAGGGAAAGAAACCAAGTGTGGTTCCAAGAGCCTTAGGGTCTAATTGAACCCTTCCTATGAGCCTATATCCTATCCAAACCATCTTGACACATTTCTAGAAAGAAATCAATGTGTTACTGTCAATGCTTGAAAATGGGCCTAAAAGACCTACATTTCAGGACAGTAGTGTACGGATGGTTTGAGGAGCTAAAACCTTGAAAATATTTAAGTTCTTGAAAAAGAGTATCTGATTCCTAGGTTTTTTTTTTAGGTTTGTGTGGAATATTTTGACAAGAATCCAGAAAAACCCTATGGATAGGGCTAATAGGGCTACTAGGCCTAATAAGTTCAAAAGCATTGTGAAGGTGGAACTCGATCACTTTGGGATAGAAGACTCATTCAAATGGGATTCAAAATATGTCATATGGATGTCTTGAAGGTAAAAATGTCTTTTTTATCACTTTCGAATATGTTTGGGAAGATTTGAGCTTGGAATCATCCAAGGAAGCATAGAGACAAGGAGTACTTTCAATGGAGGAAATCTGTCAAGATTGAGCACAGAGAAACTAACTATTAATGTGGAATTAGAAAATGTGGAGTTAGAATATTATAAGGGTGAGAAGACTCAAGAATTTAGTGGATTATAGAAGAGAATTAGGATCCTAGGTAGACTAGGGAAATTTAAGACCTTAGTTGAGTAAGTGCAAGCCAATCTTGGAACACTTCCATCAGATTGGTATCAGAGCTTCTTTTGATCAGGCTTGTGGTTAATGTTCCAGCCAGAAGAATCAATTGGAGAGTCAAAAATGGAGACTAGTGTTGATTTGGATAAGAAGGTAGATGAACAAGAAGAGGATAATATACTACTCTAAGATCGGTTGGCTCAATTAGAGGAAAAAGTGGATGAAGTTGATATGAAAGCAGATGAAGTGAAGGAAAAAATTGAAGGGAAAGGCAAGGATGTTTCCATTGAAGATGAGATCCCTGAAGCTGACCCTGTAATTAATGAGGAGCCATTCCTAAAATCTCTAAAGTCTATGAGTAGAAAATCATTGGAAGGAGTTCCTATTTTCAGTGGAAAAAGGGAACCAGAGGTAGTCCTTGATTGGATAGAGGGCTAGAAAACCATTTTGAGTGTGATGGTATCACTGAGGCTCAAAAGGTGAAGGTTGCAAAAGCTAGACTAAGAGGGTCAGCACTCACTTGGTGGAAATTCATCTAAGATGAGAGAGAGAGAATGAAGGAAAAAGTCCCATTGCTTCATGGAAGGCTATGGTTGCAAAATTCAGAGATGCTTATATCCCTGAGGATTATGAAATCCAATTATACAAAAGAGACAAGATCTAAGGCAGAAGGACCTAGATGTCAACTCATACACTGAATAATTTCAGAGACTTTGTATGAGTTCAAGAGTAGCAGAGGATGAGAAAGTGAAGGTAGAAAGATATCTTAATGGACTTAAATGTACCATTCAAGATTAGATGAGTCTTTTGACTCCAGACACAGTTCAAAAGTGTCACCAAATTTCTATCAAGGTGGAAGACAAGCTAAAGAAGAAAAAAGATTCAAGCACCTCTAGAGGAAGGGGTAGATGAAGAGACAACAAAGAAAAAAGAGGTGGATATGGTGGAAGAAAATATGAATCTAAAGGCCAAGCAGAGACTAAGCTCACTAAACAACATGAAGGAAACTTCAATAGAGGAAGTTCAAGTAGAGGGAGGCACTCTAACAATAGAGGAAGAGGCATTAACCAAGGAAGAGGCAACTATTTTTCAAATATGAAGTGTTATCACTATAATCAGTTAGGACATCTAGAATATAGGTGTCCAGAGAAGGGAAGTACCTCTCAAGGAGGTGACAAAAGAGTGAACTATGTTCATGAGGAGACAAGTGGTGGAAAAAAGAACCCAGAAGTGCCATTAGAATCAGAGGAGGGATAGAATCTCATGATGAGAAGAAATCTAATCAAAGAGCCAATGAAGGAAGAACTCAGTCAAAGGAGATCACTGTTTAGAATAAAGTGTAAGATGATGGGTAAAGTGTGTAGATTCATCATAGAATCAAGGTACACTAACAACATAGTGTTAGAAGAGGCAGTCAGCAACTTGAAAATGACAAGGATACCCCACACTAGTCCCTACAAGGTCACTTGGCTAAACAAAGGACAACATGTCCTTGTGAATGAGAAATCTTGGGTAGAGTTCTCAATTGGGAGATACAAGGATAATTTTTTATGTGATTTATTACCTATTGACACATGTCACTTGATCCTAGGTAGACCATGACAATTTGACAGAAAGGCCATGCATGATGGAGTGAAAAATTCATACTCTTTCAAGAAGGACAATGTGACATACAAAGTCCAGTCACGGTTGGAGGATGAAGAATTGAAGACAACTCATCCTAATGTTCTTATGGTGAGTGAAAAAGAGTTCTTAGAGACTTTAGAAGAAGGAGAAGGAGTTGGATTTACACTGGTGTTAAAGCCAAAGGAAGTTGCAGAAAAAATAGAGAAGAGGACAGAGCTACCTAAAGAAGTCCAAGAGATGTTAAAGAGGTATGAAGGTATAGTGAGTGATGGACAACCATCAACCCTACCCCCTAAGAGGTCTGTAATCCATCAGATAGACCTAATACTAGAATCTAACCTACCCAATAAGGAAGCCTATAAAATGAATCTTCAATAGAATGAGGAAATTGCTAGACAAATCCAAGAGCTCTTAGAACAAGGCCTTATAAGAAAGAGCATTAGCCCATGTGTCGTGCCCACAGTCCTAGCACCTAAAAAGGGAGGAAATTAGAGGTTATGTAAAGACTCTAGAGCAATCAATAGGATTACAATAAGGTATAGATTCCCTATCCCTAGGATAGAAGACCTAATGGACTATCTTGCAGGAGCAAGGTACTTTACAAAGATAGATCTAAAGAGTGGCTATCATCAAATCAAGGTAAATGAAGGAGATGAGTGGAAAATAGCCTTCAAAACCACAGAAGGACTGTATGAGTGGCTTTTAAAGACATTTGGACTCTCAAATGCCCCATCTACATTCATGAGGTTGATGAATGAGGTCCTCAAAGAATATATTGGAAATTTTTTAGTAGTCTACTTAGATGATATACTCGTCTATAGTAAGACAAAAGAAGAGCACCTCAAACACTTGGAAATAGTTTTTAAGAAGCTGCAGGAGGAGAAGTTGATGATCAACTTAGAAAAGCATGAGTTCATCAAGACAGAGCTAGTATACCTTGGTTTTGTACAATCTCAAGGTAACCTAAATATGGATCCAAGCAAAGTGGAAGCCATTCTCAATCGGCCTACTCCACGAAAAGAAACAAAGGTAAGGAGTTTTCATGGTCTGGCCCAATATTATAGAAATTTTATCAAACAATTCAGTGTAATTTGTGCTCCCATGTTGGACACTATAAAAGGAGGCATGAAGACTAAGTTTGCATGGAATGAACAAGTTGACCATGGTTTTGAATTGTTAAATAAAAAGATTGCTACACAACCTATTTCGGTTTTTCAAAGCTTTGAGAAATTGTTTATAGAAGAGTGTGATGACAACAATGTGGCAATTGGTGTTGTCTTAAGCCAAGAGGGAAGATGAGTGGCTTTCCATTCGGAGAAGTTGAGTGAAGATAAGAAGAAATATTCTTCGTATGACCTAGAGATGTATGCTCTAGTTCAGGCACTGAGAAAGTGGAGGCACTACTTGCTTTCAAAAGAGTTCATAGTCTTTTCTGACAACCAAGCATTAAGTTTCTTGAGCTCCCAAGAGAAACTCAGTCACACGCATATGAAGTGGGTTGAGTACATGTAAACATACACATTCAATAGAAAACACAAGAAGGGATTGCAGAACAAGGTTCCATATGTCTTGAGTAGAAGATCCCTGACTATCCAAGAGATACAACTATAGAGCATGGGAATGGACAACTTCAAGGATCTATATGGTGATGATGAAGACTTTCCAGACCTCTATAAGGTATGCCAAGAATATAAGAACCAATTTCATAGTAAATATTTTGAATATACTTTGAAAAGTAATCTCCTATTTAAAGGAAGTTAATTATGTGTCCCTATAGGGTCTATAAGGGAGAATTTGATTCAAGAGAAACACAATTGTTCATTGATTGGCTATTTTGGGGTTAGTAAGACACAAGAACTTGTTCATAGATTTTACTTTTGGCCAAAGATGAATGTTGATATTAGGAAGTATGTTGAGATTTTTATTGTGTGTCAGAAGGCCAAGGGAACATCTTCTAATCCTGGCCTATACCAACCACTTACTATCCCAACTAGACCATGGGAATGCTTGAGCATGGACTTTGTAGTTGGGTCACCTAAGTCAAGACAGGGAATGGATAGTGTCTATGTGATAGTGGGAAAATTTAGTAAAATGGCTCACTTTGTACCATGCAAGACAACCAATGATGCCAGCCAAATAGATTCTCTTTTCTTTAAAGAGGTAGTAAGAATACATGGATTTCCCTTGAGCATTGTGTCGGGAAAAGACACCAAGTTTATCAGTCTTTTTTGGAATACTCTATTGTAGAAGTTGGGAACCAACTTATCTTTTGGATCTGCATACCATCCTCAGACTGATGGCCAAACGGAGGTAGTTAATAGGAGTCTTGGTAATCTCCTAAGATGCTTAACACAGGAGTATGGGCAGGCGTGGGACCAACTCATAGGCCAAGATAAATATGCCTACAATGATACTGTAAATAGGACTACTGGTAAGAGTCCTTTTGAAATTTTTTATGGCATACACCCTAGAGGCATTTATGAGCTCAGAGAATTCAATGATTGAATTAAAGGGAGTGGATATGTTGAGGAATTTGCATATGCTATGCAAGAGGTCCATGATACAGTCAGGAAGACACTGATTCAAAAATACCGAGAAAATCAAGAGTAAGGTGGATGAAGGAAAAAGGGATGTCCAATTCAATGTTGGGGATCTAGTGATGGTACACCTCAACAAGGCTAGACTACAAAAAGGAATCTCACACAAATTCCAAATGAGAAGAATTGGCCCCTGCACTATATTAGCCAAATATGGAGCAAATGCTTACAAAGTGGAGTTACCAGAGAATAGTGGCTTGCCACCTATCTTTAACATTGCAGACTTGGTCTTATACAAAGGACCAATACTTGATCTAGATTAGAGCTTTATTGAAGTCATCCTAGAGGTAGAAGAACTCCATTTTCCATCTACACCAGTCAAGAAGGTAGACTGCATACTAGAATCCAAAATTTACATAATAATTGTTCAGGCTTAGAATTGTCACCCTAACTCAGGAATTAGGGCTACACGACAATTCCATCCTAACCATGGAAACCTCTCCTAGCTGTGGGTAGACTATGAGTGAAGAGGAATCTCCGGATTCCAGGCCGGTTCCTATAAAATATGGTATATCACTTCCTGATTGAAAACTGAGTTGGGAAAAAAGAGAAAAGAGGTTTGTAACTAAACTTTCATAATAGAAAGGTGATACACCAAGGATATTCAGACTCTTTTATGAAGTTTCAAACTCACTTTTACTTATCATATTCTGATGGATCTTTAGATTATCATTCACTGATCAATACATAGGCTAATTGAAAGGGAATAACTAGGGTTTTCACCACAAGAAATACTTCTCCCATTAACAATATGCACTTTCCACAAAAGGCTTATATTTCTACAATATAGAATAGGAATTGCTATAATTCAATAGTATATATTTGCAAAAGCATTACTCTTACATGCAGAAAATTGAAAATAGGAAATTTGAGCAATGATCACAACAAGAAATATATGTATGTAAGGCAATTGTATTCTCCTCCAAAATTCTGTGTGCAAACTACATTCATGAATCCCAGAATCATGTTAAGGAATGATAAAATTCTCTTACATAACAATGGAATCCCACAAATGTAACTACAATGGAATACAAAGAAAAATGGATTTCAGCAATA
>MU226084.1:3193710-3206839 GCA_018584345.1 Thuja plicata
ATCTGATAATAAATGTAGTAAGTGAATGCAAATCATCAAAACCTATAAGATAGTGTTAATTGGATAACATGTACATGCAAATTTCTCTTTTAGTGCCTATTTTGTTGTATGATTAGATTTTGGATAACAATAACTAGAATGAAGGATTACAAAGAACACCTAGTGAAATGGAAAGGACAACTAGATGCAGATGCAACATGGATAAAGGAGTCAGAATTCAAAAAATTGGGCATTGATCCTGACTTACTCAATCTGCGGATGGATTGAAATCTTTCACTTAGGGAGGATGGTGCAAGAGAACCTAGGATATCCTCTAAGCCCTAGAATATTTTGGCTTGTAACTGACCTTTTCCAAGTCTGTGTGTGTTTAATTTTGACCTTAGTAGGTCTTGCAAGGTTTTTTACTAGGTGGATTCATAATTAGTGTCAAATCCAACCTAGTCTAATTAGTTTACTTTAATGCATAGTTTTGGCTTGAGTAGGGAAATTGAGTCTTAGTGGGTCCTAGAGTGAGTTAGGATTGGGAAAGTTCCAAAAAAGGCCTTAATGATGTATATTCCTCATACGAAGCATAGTAGAGGTCATAAAATTTATTTTCAAGCATTTATGTAAAAGATGCTACAATGTTGTCATGACAATATTTTGCATTGTTGCAATGTTGCATGCAACATAGACAAAATTTGGATTCCTCTTGAGATGGAGGTAAAAAATAAATGCTAGTGGCCTAAAATGGAGGAGGAAGTATCCTAAGATTCTTGAGGACTCATTTCTAGAGGAAAATTAAATGTAAGCAAGTTTTTGGGAATAGCAAGAAGCTCTGCAATTCTGGTTTTTAACAATATTCATGCATTTTTGAGTTACAGAGTGATTAGATGGATTGAATTGATAAATGTAGTATTGTATCTATGTTGAGTAGGTAGATTTAAGACTTTTTCATTTAGTGTGCAAGTACTGTAGAGTTGATTTAGTAGCATTTGTAAATTGATTAAGATTTAGGGAGTCTGCTGGTCCAGTCTAGAGTAATTTGTGTCTCCATGGCTCCCCCATGAAATCTAACAGTGGGAATCTCCTAAGGGTGGATGAATGTTTTAGGGGAGCCTATTTGTATTGTAAATATGAAAGGAGTGATGTTGAAGAGTTGATTTTCTATTTTTAAGGTTATGCCCTAGGAAAACAAGTTTGTCTGGTTAGGGGTGTAACAGAGTGAGAATCAGGTGCCTTTCTAAAGGAGTGGGTGAGGGAAAGAAACCAAGTGTGGTTCCAGGAGCCTTAGGGTCTAATTGAACCCTTCCTATTATCCTAGATCCTATATAATCCATCTTGACACATTTCTAGAAAGAAATCAGTGTGTTATTGTCAATGCTTGAAAATAGGCCTAAAAGACCTTCATTTAAGGACAATAGTGTATGGATGGTTTGAGGAGATAAAACCTTGAAAATATTTAAGGTCTTGAAAAAGGGTATCTGAGTCCTAGGTTTTTTTTAGGGTTGTGTGGAATATTTTGACAAGAATCCAGGAAAACCCTCTCGATATGGCTAATAGGGCTACTAGGCCTAATAGGTTCAAAAGCATTGTGAAGGTGGAACTCGATCACTTTGGGATAGAAGACTCATTCAAATGGGATTCAAAAGATGTCATATGGATGTCTTGAAGGTAAAAATGTCCTTTGTATCACTTGTGAATATGTTTGGGAAGATTTGAGCTTGGAATCATCCAAGGAAGCATAGAGACAAGGAGTACTTTCAATGGTGGAAATATTTCAAGATTGAGCACAGAGCAACTAACTCTTAATGTGGAGTTAGAATAGTCTTAGGGTGAGAAGACTCAATACTTTGGTGGATTATAGAAGAAAATTAGGATCCTAGGTAGACTAGGGCAAGTTAATACCTTAGTTGAGTAAGTGAAAGCCAATCTTGGAACACTTCCATCAAAAAGGCAAGCATGGAAACCTAAAGAACAAGAAAATGCTTATCAACTGAAAAGAGTCGATAAATCATATGTTTGGGATTACAATACATGGAAAAATTGCATATAATGTGGTAGATATTGGCACATAGCTACAAACTGCAGGAGAAAATGGATGAGAAGGTCTAGAAGCTAGACTAACCCCGGAATGGCATGCTTACACTATCATAGGGTCGGTCATCTAAGCAAGGACTGCAGAGACCAAGTGACAGAGACAAGCACTTTTCCAATGGAAATACCATTGAAGACATCTAGATAATGAGAAACAAAATGTGGAGGAAAGATATGAACACAGATGATGTTGGACCAAGCAATACAATTGGTGACACCTTATCCAATGGATCTGGTGACATCACCACCCCCACCTAAGCAAAACAAGTAAGTATGGAATTGCACTATACCAAGTTATATTTTAAATTAGTTCCATTATACATTCATAAAATTCCAAACTAGCATGAATAAAGATGCACTATGGTATTACTTGTTATGATTTTGTGAATCCAATCACGTCGATCAATACATAGTGAGAATCATTGGTGAACATACAAAATGTAAGTTGTTAATGTAAACTGAGCCTCGTCGGTAATCATGTAAAAGAAAATTAGTCTTCACTACATACAGAGCACCATCGGTAAATAGGTAAAAGGTTAATTTAGTTGACACTTACCCCGAGTATTTCATTCTCACTGAGGATGAAGTTAGCATGTTCCCCGAGTGACCCTGTCTTCAAACACCAAGAAGTGGGTAAAGCATTAAATGAACCACTTAGGGCATCATCTATAAAAAGGTGACAGAAAAGCTAATTCGTTCACAAAGAAATTAACAACGAAGTAAAGAACAGAGCAAAGAATAACGACTAGATTGCAAAAGCAATTAACAAGCACATTCAGAAAGATCAACACAAACTACAGCAGATCAAGTGAGTAACTAAGACTCGCCAAGCTCATAGTGTGTTTACGAGAAAATCCCTAATTTTTAGAGACAATGGAAACCACATCTCGCATTTCCAAGATCAATAATGCCAAAGATAAAAAGGTTAACCTAATCAAGAACACTACATGTGAAGACCCTAAATACAAATTCTACCCAGAGGTTGCTTCATAGCCTAACAATGTTAGAGCATTTTCAAGCATTCCACATAGGGTTTTGCTAATTGAGGATGTTCGATCGTATATCCACTACAAAGTTGTAGAAATTAGAGATCTAGAAGTGGAGGAAGCTTACAAGAAGCTTTACATAAATGGAATCATCAAGGATCAATATAAACACATAGAGGTGAAAGGGCTGAAAAATGCCCTAATTTTTCTGAAGGAATTCAAAATCGAGTGGATCAAGATAGTGTTGATCAGAGTGCATGACTGAAAGATGTGGTTGGAAGATCCAAAATAGATCACTAGGGATGTGATAAATGCAGTGACTGGTTATCTAATAATTGACAAGACCAAGGCAATCAAACATTCTCCTCGCTCCGACATAGAAAAGATGACAGGTGCAGTATGGGATGGCAGAGGATTGAAGGTAAACTCCATCACCTATCCAGAACTAAAGTGCAGTGCATGTGTGCTGGGATACAAGGAATACCAAGCCATCGAGTTAAACAACATAGCATGCAAAGCAGTTGACACTGCACACAAGATTGTGAAGAAGGGATTATAGTTAGACTTATCCAAGCTTCTACTAAAGCAATTAGAGGAGAACATGAGGACAATCAGGTCAACTAAGTCCAATTCATGTAAGTTTGGATCACTTCTAAAGTGTACATTTTTCTATTTCTAGAACTTCTTCCCATCTGTCGGTAATGTGAATTGAGACACTACCCGACCAATTACAATTCAAATCAATGAATTCATCAAGTCACTAGGTGATAAATTTACATCAGTTATGGATGCTTATTTCACTGGATTTAAGGATAGAATGCAGAAAAGGATGTGGATACCAGAACAACTGGTAGATCAATATAAGGATGATATATGTTTCATGGTGGACACTGATACTACCTTGATCGAACCAGATGTACCGAGGACAGCATGGTTAGCACCACTTGACTATGAGATCAACATAGATCAAGCCACCAATGCTATTGAAGCATTATTAAATGAACTATTACACAAATCATTACCAAGGTTTGGAACCTATGAAGAGGCTAAGGAAAGAATAAAGATCGGCCTAGTACTCAATAAAATTGATAGAAAGAAGGATAAAATGGTAAAGAAACTTAAGAAAAAGTTGTTGGTAAACAAGGAAGAGACAAAACAACAACAAGACACTGAGGGATAGCCACCCGTCAGTGAAAGTGAACAAGTGAGTGACTCCAAATCAATAGAGTCTGATGCACCACCCCCAAAGAAGCCAAAAACTACTACTACATCTAGGATGAGGAGTCAGACAACAAAATATGCAAGTTCATCCCCGGTTAAGAAAGGACAAGTGAGGACTTACAAGAGGAAGCCTCAAACCAGGCAAACTTCAGAACCAAAGAGGAGAAGGAGATTAATCTGAAGCAAGGAAGATAAGGAAGACACTAAACAAGATGAACAACCTAAAAAGTACAAATTTCCTAAGATAATTGATAATATTGTTGCATCAATAGTCAAAATAGGTAGTATATCTAAACCTAAGATTAGACAATGGATAAATCTAAATCCTAAGGGTCAAGATAAGTTAGAAGAAGTCATCATCAAGACAATGTGTATATTCAAATATATACCTATACAGCTTGATAAGATGATGCCACAAGAACTTCTAGATAGGTTATCAGCAAGGTGGACATTTGCATTGAATTATGAAAGACAAATAAGGGAAAGATCCCTAGTTTCAATAATACCACCCGAGTCAAAGATGGAAGAAATTGATGAAATGATGAAGTTACATTCAAAGAAGTTCTCAACAAAATTGAGAGCCTACAAAGTACTATAGGGAAGCTTAATAGAGCTTGATAAAGAAAGTGATGATGCTTGGAGAAAAATACTCAATGTACCTAAAGAGGATACAAGCCCTGGGAGAGTATTAGCACTTACCGAAAAGCCTCACAATGAAGAGGAAGAGGCTACACCAAGCCCTGAACACGTCTTTATAAATGACACTGAGGATGATAATCTAGTTGAATTGAACACATAAGCTATTAAATAAATGGATGTTGTACCTCAGATTTTTTAGTCATTAAAAGGCACAAAAGATGTCACAATCCAAGATGTGAAAATAATAGATATCACTAGAGATCCTGCCAATGAGGTAAAGGCAGATGAAGATGTCACTGTTGCCACTAATAAAATCAAGGAACAGGACACCACAATGGATGTTTCACAAAAAAATATACCATGTGACATGTCATTATTGATACAAGCTATCAATATAATGACAGAAACAAAAGATACAACACCTAAGCATGATGCAAGCATACCCAAAGATAAGGGTGAAGAGGAGAATAAAAACACACCTGATGCACAAAAGGTAAAATATGGAGAGCATAAAGATGTAAGTGGAGAAGAAAAGTAAGGTGATTCCACTCCAAAGTATACCAAAGGAGAAGCTACAGACAAAGATAAGGTTGATGTGGAGATGTCCACTACCAACCAACAGGAAAATATTGAGCAGTAGGTAAAAGGCACAACACCACCAAAGCCTTCACCAAGTACATAAGACCAAGAAAAGGATCTTGCTATGGTACTACATACATATGCCTCCACCATAATTTCAAAGAAGAAGAATAAGAAGAATAAAAATCTAGTCACCTTAGATGAGATCATTGAAATACCAAACTATGATCCTAGGACATTGGATCCAGAGTCACTAACAAAGTATGCAGAATTATGTAAAAGAAAATTCATTCAAGATAAACTCAAGAAGGAGACCAATGACACACAAGTACTAGAAACTACAAAGGATATCTTATCTTAGATTGTAGCTGATACCGACATTGATCAAGATGCTCCTATACTTTATCAATTAGCAGTTCTTGTCGATGCCATCACATCACAGAATGTAGATGCAGAGAAGGCAATAAAAGAAAATGTAGAACAGAAATACCAATACAAATTGATAGAGAAAATCAGCCAAGAAGTGGCAGAGAATAAGGTAAAACTATCTAAACTGGTCAACACATTGGAACCCATTATTTCAGAAGTTATAAGCTTAGTTTAGAAGTTATGCACTATAGAGAAATTCACTAGGGAGAATAGTGAAAAGATTGCAAAGATAGATACAAATCTAAATGCTAGTGCACAAGGTCTTACAACCAATGACAATGCATTCAAGTTGCATTATGACAAGATTATGGAAGCTAAAAGGTTGACTTGAAATTCAAGAGGCAGAATCAAAATTTAGAGATGAGGTAACAGAGCTTAGGGCTCTACTTCTACCAAATCTCACATTACTACAACAACATATGACTATGGAAATAAATTTCATTTCCACCCCGAAGATGTCTGTCACCGACAGTATCTATGATATGCACGAAAGAATAAAATTGGAGCACATGGCCCTAGAAAACCTTAAGGAGAAGTGGGAGAAAATGATGGAAGACATGAAGAACTCCCATTCCCACATTTTTGACAAGTTGTAAGTATTACACCTTTCTCCTTATTATCAAAAAAGGGGGAAATAATATGTGACAAAGAGATAAATGATAAAGGGGGAATTGATAAGGTAAAAGGGGGAAATAATGAAAGGAGGAAATATATGCATAAAGGAAAGAATATATGCATGTACATATACTATACTGAGGCATACACATAGCGGGAGTCATATTGACAAGGTGAACACATGGTGTATATACTAAAAATTTTAGTTTTTGCACATATCAATTTTTGATAATAATGTCAAAGGGGGAAATTGATGATCATATTTTTTCCATTAGTATACAAAGGAAACAGTTTTTGAACCATTGGTATCATAAACACCGAAAGATAGGTTTATAGTGCAACATAACACAATAGTTAACAGAGGTCACTAAAAATGTTAATTACAGAGGAACCTGACAGACAGATCACAGTGTAAATCGACAAAATAATTCATAGAGGAACCCAACAAAAGTTTACAGTGTAACCCAACAGAGAAAACTCACAAACTATCTATAAAGAAACCCAAGCACCAGTCTACTGAGAGATAGATTTAATTCTGAGAAATGTGGATCTGAATTACACGTCAGATAAAACACTTAAGTTTTATATTTAGCTTAAAGCTTAGCTTTAAATCCATTTTTTGAGGGACAAGTGAAGCATATGTAATTTTTTTAATCTATTTAAATGATTGAAAACATGCAAACTAGAAGATCAAGGTCAAGTTGTAAAACTTTGATCATAGATTTATCATTGTAAAGCATGAAACTTAATTAGGTCAAATTCATTGTATAAATAGATGTGTAAACAATCATAACAAAATGATGTGATGATTATTGTAGCCAAAGAGCACATCTAAGGCTCAGACATAGATTTTTATGTAGAAGGACAACAAAAGATGGAATCAGTTACAAAGAACAAGATTCAAGGCTATCGAGCAGAATAGATGTATTAATCAGTCACTATAGGTGATACATCATATTGTAAACTTTAAAGGATTTGTACTTAGAAATTCTAGATTGCATATACTCAGGTCAATAAGTATTTTTGACTACATTCTAACAAGTGTAGAAAATAGAAGAAATCCTTTAAGAAGGTGGATTTAACAATCCTTTTGTAAATCTCTTAACCGAGTGCACACTAATTAGTGTTGCTAAAGCTCTTAACAGAGTAGACCTTAACTAGTCTAAAAATGTTACTCCTTATAGGGTAAGATCATCAGAAGTGATCAAACATGTAATCCTTAACTAACACTTTCCATTCTGCAGATAGTGAAGCTTTGTGGGTTTCATCCCCACCGTAGTTTTTACCTTCTAACAGGGGTTTTCTGCATTACCAAATCTTGTGTCATGTATCATTACGTTTCATGAATGTTTTTTATAGAAGTAAATATAGGTTTTTAATGGACCCCGAAACCATTTACAAAATATTCTCAAAAAGGATAAGCATTAACAGCCTAGACTTACAACAAAAGCCTACATTGAAACAAAAGGCAGGACCCCAACCAACAAGCTATGAAACCAAAAGACAAAAAAATAGAGCTGGAAACAAAAAATAGAACACCGACCAGAAAGATACCAACAACAAACCAGGAGCTAAATTTTGTCCATCGTGGCCTTCTCAACCTCTTTCTTCATATCCTCCATATTTTGGATGGCATCTTTGATTCTTTTCAGGTCCTTTGGGGTTTCAGACAGCATATGTTTAAGGCTACTTCTAGTTATAGTTCCCGGTCCTGAGCTCCCATCATCATCAGCCATAGTGATAGTAGTATTTTATAGCATTTTTCTCTCCAAGTAATTATAAAGGGCCTTCAAGTTCATAACTGAGACTTTAAGTCCCTCATTACTATGCTTCAAAACTTCACTAATTATGTTCCCATTATAACTAATCTTTTCGTTCATGTCTTTAAACTTCTCCTCCAGAATGGCTTTGATCTTAGCTGTCAGGATTTCATCCGAGTTATTACTATTTACCTCCATCAAAAACTTAATTTCCATCTTTTCCAACCTAAATTTTAAGGGCTATATGGTATCCTCCATAGCCTTCATGTTTTGTTTCATTTCTTGGATATCATCCGCAATCCACTTCTCCATATTTATGCCATGACCCTTTTTACTGTTAACAACCTACCAAATATGATCATCATAATCAAAACCAACAGTGGTAACCTTGTCTCCTTCAACCCTACTTATCAGCTTCCCACTAGAATTATTTTTTTATCTGCTCTAGTCTTCAGTGGTCTTCATATCTTTACCAGCCCTAATGTTCCTCTAGTCTCTGGAGTTTTCCTTTTCACTGCTCTGGTCATCTTTTTCCTCAGCATTATATTCTTCATGTTTGGTGTAGGAGCACCCAAACTAAATAAAATGTTTCTATGGACCCTAGGGGTTCCTTCAAGGTCCTAATAGGCCTTTACAAATGTTAAGACACTAGGGTTAGACATTGGATCACCATGTAAGGCCATAGTACCAAGATTGGCACAATATGAGCCCTTGGGTCACTATGAGTCATTTATGATTCCAAACCCTAGAAATAGGTTTTTTTTGAGTTTTTAGTGTTTGGATCCACTATGGATCACCTAAATAACATCTTGACCAAATTTGGTCATTAGATTAGCATAATTGCAAAAAATGTAAAAGTTGCTCAAAAGTTGTCAAGCAACTTTTGAGCAAACTTAACAACTTTTCAAAAACTAACTCCCAAACAGTCAAGTCAGTTCAAAATTGTCATGTAACCATTGAGAGTGCCTAAAATAGCCCTTTTAGGTGGGTGGTAGGTGGATGATTTAAGTTGATATTTTAAAATCAATAAAAGTAACCATTTTCTTGCATTCTGAAGGAGACAGTCATCGTGTTTGGTCGGGTACGGATAGAGGGGCATGTGAGTCTAACACTAGGATTGAGGGGTATGAATATAATTTAATTTTTTTTTGGTCTCATGTGTTGATTGATCTTGGTTTGAAAGTTATCCAATTTTCAAACTCACGGCCTGAATTGTAGGCCCTAATTTAGGGTTTCTACGAAAATTAAGTGTATCTTCACTTTCCACCATGGGAAATTAATGACCCTTGGTGGAAAGCTTTTTCTTATGATTCTTTTCAATATTCTGCAAGATAGGTTCTTCAAGTTGTATGGAAATGGGAATGGATTGATGCCCTAGGTGTATATTCATATGTATGCACCTATCCTGATTTATGATAGCAGTCATAACTTCTGTTTGGGGATTGACCAAAAGCCCTAAGTGGGAGGAAGAGACATTTGTGCACACCCTCACATGATCCAATAGTCATTCTAGGAATTGGATGTATCTAGAAGACACTTGTAGTGTAAATAGAGGCCTAATTAGGGCTAATCGGTGGAGCAATTTGGTGTGTCTTGTTGTCTTCCTCTCAATCCCAAGTTCCAAGGCTTAAGTCCTAAGTCCTTGGCCATAAAGGGTATCTGAAACCCCAACCAGTTCATAAATTTATGTGGGAGAATCTCAAGTGAGATAAAATTTCCTTCTTGAAAAGGCTACAAGCATAACTCTAGGTTTGTGGAGCAACCATGGTATATGGATTGCATTTGAGTGAAAGAACCATTGGAACTAGAGATATTGACCTAAATAGACCACATCCACAAGAGTGGTCACCCCTGGTCCTATATGTCATTTTGGGGTTATTATTGTGAATCAAGGTCATTTGCTTGAAGGGACAACCTAGGTAATTGGTCTTGAAGGATTGGTGAAACCTAGTGATTAGGTTACCCTTGGGGTTTTTAGGGTTGTGATAGCCTTACTAAGTCTTCCTTACACACGTGATAAGTGTCAAGCATTTTGGCTTCCTAGTTTGGTGATCTAGGGTACATTGCCCTACTTGGGTCACATTAAGGCTTCTAGCTACCCACTTTGCATCAAGTGGTATTAGAGCTATGTCTACTCCTGAGGATGAAGATATCCCTTCAAGGGTTACAAACATTGAATTGGAAAAGATGGTAAGAGAACAAAGGGCAGCAAATGCATCCTTTACAAGGAGGTTGCAAGAGTTGGAAAGCAAGGTAGAGAGGGGAAAAGGAGTTCCTTCTGGTGATGAATAAGGGAGTGAGTTAGAGAGAGACACCCCTGATCAGGATGAGAACATTCTTTCAGACCAGATACCCCTTCTAGATGCCTTGAAATCTATGGGGAGAAGAACCATGGAGGAAAAGTTGGATTTGCCAACTTTCAATGGGAAGATGAATGCAGACTTGGCCTTGGACTGGATAGAGGCCCTAACAAGATTTTTTGAGTGTGAGGACATCCCTAAGAAGTATAGGGTGAAAATATCAAGATCCAAGTTGAAGGGAGCAGCCCTAACTTGGTGGAACTTCATCCAAACAGAGAGGGTGAAGAATGGGAAGAGCATGATCTCTTCATGGAATAGAATGATTGCATTGGTCAAGGAGACCTATGTGCTTGAAGACTATGGGGTACAAATCCATAGGAAGAATAAAATCCTAAAGAAAAAAGACATGGATGTGGGCTCATAAACCGAGGATTTCCTAAAGTTGTGTATGAAGACAAATGTGGCAAAAGATGAAGAAGAAAAGTTGGAAAGATATTTGAATGGGCTGAAAGTATCCATTCAAGAGGAACTCAGCCTACATTGCCCTACCTCAGTGAACAAGTGCTATCAAATGGAACTCAAGGTAGAGGAAAAGTGGAAGATAAAGAAATATTTTGGAAAGGGAAAGACTAATGACAGTGGGAAGAACTTCAGAGGAAGAGGAACCTCTTCGAATAGAGGGCAATATAGTGGTAATAGTAGCAGGACCCCTGACCAAGGAGACAAAGAGAGCAATGATACAAACTCTAGAGGTAACTATAGAGGGAGAAGACCCTTCAATAGGGGAAGGAAAAATAGTGGTAGAGGAAATGGACCATTGAGATGTTACTTTTGCAATCAATTGGGACATCATGCAGGCAAGTGCCATGAAAAGAGGAACAACAACAATCAAGGGGAAAGGAGAGAACAACTCATTAAATAGGACAAGAAAGAGGAAAATGCAAGGGACTTAGAACCAGAGGAAGAATGGTATTTGATGATGAGGCAAGTCTTCCTTCAAGTTACACAAAGCCAAGAACCTCCTCAAAGAAAGAACCTCTTTAGAACAAAGATCAAATTCAATGGGAAGGTATGTCATTTACTTATTGATTCTGGCTCAACTGAAAATTTAGTATCTTGTGAAATGGTATAGAAGTCAAACCTCCCTAAGAAGCCTCATCCTTTTCCGTACCATGTGTCTTGGTTAACAAAGGGTCAGCAAACTTTAGTCACTGAACAAGCATGGATAGAGTTTTCAATCTCTGATTTTAAAGACAGAGTTCTTTGTGATTTTGTGGAGATGGATGCCTCCCACATTCTTTTAGGTAGACCTTGGCAGTATGATGTAGATGCCACACACCACTGTAGGAAAAGTACCTACACTATTACCAAGGATGGGAAAACATTCACCATGAAGCACCGGCCTGATAACAAGACTGAGAAAGAACCAACTATCATAACAATGGGGGAGAAAGAAATGTTAAAAGTTTTGAAAGAATCTAAAACTGAAGCATATGTATTAATATCCAAACCTAAGGGTAATGTCACATCTAATAAGGGTGATCCTATACCAAATGAAGCTAAGGAATTTCTTAGAAAATATAGAGATGTCATTGCTAGTGACCTGCCCACAACCCTCCCTCCCTTAAGAGATATCAGTCACCAAATTGACTTGATACCTAGTTCATCCCTGCCTAACAAGGCCCCATACAAGATGACACCATTGCAACATGCAAAGATTACAAAATAGGTAAGTGAACTATTGGAAAAGGGACTCATTCAAAAAATTCTTAGTCCATGTGTTGTCCCATCAGTTTTGGAACCTAAAAAGGATGGCAAATGGAGGTTGTGTACTGATAGTAGAGCCCTAAACAAGATCACTATAAGATAGATTTCCCATGCCCGGAATTGAGGATCTATTAGATCAACTAGGAGGTGCTTTCTACTTCACCAAAATAGAATTGAAGTCTGGATACCATCAGATCAGGATCAAACCAGGAGATGAATGGAACACAACATTCAAAACTACTGAAGGTTTGTTCGAATGGTTAGTAATGCCCTTTGGGAAAAGCAATGCCCCTAGCACTTTTATGAGGCTTATGAATGAGATATTCATTGATTTCATTGGAAAATTTGTTGTTATTTATCTTAATGACGTACTAATATTCAGTCATAGCAAGGAGGAGAATCTTGATCATGTGGAACAGGTTCTAAGGAGACTTCATCAGCACAAGTTGGTGATCAACTTGGAAAAGTGCATGTTTATGAAGAAGGAACTTGTGTTCCTAGGATTTGTGATCTCACAAGGTACCCTCAATATGGACCCAGAGAAGGTTGAAGCAATCATAAATTGGCCTCCACCAAAGAACCAAGGTGATGTAAGAATCTTCCATGGACTTGCCACCTTCTATAGGAATTTTATCAAAAATTTCAGTCATGTGTGTTCACCAATACTTGACACCATTAAAGGAGGTAGAAAGAATAAGTTTGCTTGGACAAAGGAAGAAAATGATGCATTTCAATACTTGAAAAATAGAGTTTCTCA
>MU226084.1:3210874-3233482 GCA_018584345.1 Thuja plicata
AATATATGCTCAAATATCTCATAAAATGCTAACTAAATAATAATCATAGTCCATCATAAAACCCAAAGTGTCAAAGCAATAGTCATGTCCATCTAACATAGGAAGATTCTAGGGTGGGCATTACACTTTGGCTTTGACAAGACTGCAAACATGGTGAAAAGAAGCTATTTTTGGCCAAAGATGAACAATGATGTTAAAAAGTTCATAGAGACTTGCACCATCTTCCATCAAGCTAAAGGTGTGTCAACAAATCAAGGGTTATATCAACCTTTACCAATTCCCTCTAGACCATGGGAATCAATCTCAATGGATTTTGTAATGGGGTTGCCTAGAACAAAACAAGGTTTTGATAGTGTTTTTGTGATAGTGGATAGATTTAGTAAAATGGTCCATTTTGTACCATGTAAAAGCACAAATTATGCTTCTCATATTGCACATATTTTCTTTAAAGAGGTATTTAGGATCCATGGTTTTCCTCAAACAATTGTATTTGATAGGGATGTGAAATTTCAAGGCCACTTTTGGATGACACTTTTCAAGAAACTTGGAACTAATCTAACCTACAGCTCTGCCTATCACCCACAAATGGATGGACAGACTAAGGTGGTAAATATATCCTTAGGAAATCTCCTAAGATGCCTAACCAAACAATATTCTCAGAGTTGTGATCTACTCTTTCCCCAGGTAGAGTTTGCATTCAATGACTCCATGAACAGGTCAACAGGCAAGACCCCCTTCCAAGCAGTGTATGGCCTTCATCCCAAAGGACCATTGGATCTAGTAGAACTCCCATCTTATTTCAAAATCAGTGCTCAAGGACAAGAACTGGCCAAACTTATAACAAAGGTGCAGCATGAGGTAAAAGAAACACTACAAAGATCCACTTTGAAATACAAGGAACATTCAGACAAAAGAAGAAGGGAAATCCACTTCAAAGTTGGAGACAAGGTATGGGCATTCTTGAGGAAAGAGATACTACCTAAGGGTAGATATTCCAAACTTCACATGAAAAAATTAGGACCAAGAAATATCCTCAAAAAAATGGGTGAGAATGCCTATGAGATCTCTCTTCCCCTACCTTGCAAATTTCCCCAATTTTCAATGTTGCAGACCTCACTCCCTACAAAGGTATAATAGGTCCAATAAATGAACAAGGTGAGTAGGCAGATATGAATGATGAAGAATATGTAACAGATCTCCCACCAAGCAAGCAAGTGGAACTCAACACCATTTTGGAAACCAAAGTCTTGAAGTAGACAAGAAAGAACAAGTACATGAAGTAATTAGTCAAATGGAAAGGACTCCCTTCAATAGATGCTACCTGGATGATAGAGGACCAGATCAAACAACATGGCACCATTGTTGACCAGCTATCCTCAAGTGGGAACTTGAGTTCAAATCTCATGGGGAGTATGGTGTAGGAGAACCAAAACTAAATAAAATGTTTCTATGGATCATAGGGGTTCCTTCAAGGTCCTAAGAGGCCTTTACAAATGTTAAGACACTAGGGTTAGACATTGGATCACCATGTAAGGCCATAGTACCAAGATTGGCACAATATGATCCCTTGGGTCACTATGAGTCATTTATGATTCCAAACCCTAGAAATAGGTTGTTTTTGAGTTTTTAGTGTTTGGATACACTATGGATCACCTAAATAACATCTTGACCAAATTTGGTCATTAGATTAGCAAAATTGCAAAAAATGTAAAAGTTGCTATAAAGTTGTCAAGCAACTTTTGAGCAAACTTAACAAATTTTCAAAAACTAAATCCCAAACGGTCAATTTGGTTCAAACTTGTCATGTAACCATTGGGAGTGCCTAAAATATCCCTTTCAGGCAGGTGGGTGGATGATGTAAGTTGATATTTGAAAATCAATAAAAGTAACCATTTCTTGCGCACATTCTAAAGGAGACAGTCACTGTGTATGGTTGGGTACGGATAGAGAGGCATGTGAGTCTAACACCAGGAGTGAGGGGTATTAAACTACTTCCATTTGGTTTTGGTCTCATGTGTTGATTGATCTTGGTTTGAAAGTTATCCAATTTTCAAACTCATTGCCTGAATTGTAGGCCCTAATTCAGGGTTTCTTAGGAAATATAGTGTATCTTCACTTTCCACCATGGGAAATTAATGACCCTTGGTGGAAATATTTTTATTATGATGATTTTCAATATTCTGCAAGATAGGCTCTTCAAGTTGCAGGGAAATGGGAATGGAGTGATGCCCTAGGTGTATATTCATATGTATACACCTATCCTAATTTAGGACAGAAGTCATAACTTCTGTTTGGGGATTGACCTAAAGCCCTAAGTGGGAGGAAGAGTCATTTGTCCACACCCTCACATGATCCAATAGTCATTTTTGGCATTGGATGTATCTAGAAGACACTTGTAGTGTAAATAGAGGCCTAATTAGGGCTAATCGGTGGAGCAATTTGGTGTTTCTTTCTGTCTTCCTCTCAATCCCAAGTTCCAAGGCTTAATTCATAAGTCCTTGGCCATAAAGGGTATGTGAAACCCCAACCAGTTCATAAATTTATGTGGGATAATCTCAAGTGAGATCAAATTTCCTTTTGAAAAAGGCTACAAGCATAACCTTGGGTTTGTGAAGCAACCATGGTATATGGATTGCATTTGAGTGAAAGAACCATTGGAACTAAGAGATAGGGACCTAAAAATACCACATCCACAAGAGTAGGTCACCCCTGGTCCTATATGTCATTTTGGGGTTATTATTGTGAATCAGGGTCATTTGCTTAAAGGGCCAACCTATATAGTTGGTCTTGAAGGATTGGTGAAACCTAGTGTTTAGGTTACCCTTGGGGTTTTTAGAGTTTTCATAACCTTACTAAGTCTTCCTTACACACTTTTGATAAGTGTCAAGCATTTTGGCTTCCTAGTTTGGTGATCTAGGGTACATTTCCCTACTTGGGTCACATTAAGGCTTCCAACTACCCACTTTGCATCACTGCTCCTCCTCCCTTCCTCCTTGTATTTTTTTCTCTTCTTCTTCCCCTTCAGCATTCTCCTCATTTTCCTCTTTTTTAGGTTTTTGGATTTTAAATTCTAAAGTTTCCATTTAATTAGCTTGATCATCATCATTCTCTTTAATGTTTACATCCTCCTCCTCCCCATTAGGGGATGATATCTGGGCTTACATGTCCTCCCTGTTTTCTCTGTTATTCTTCTTCTTTTTCCTATCCCTCTTCTGGGTTTTTTCCTCTTTATCTTAATTATTTCTTTTCCTTTTCCCTTTTACCCTTTTGGGTATTGGATTAGGGATCCTGTCCCGAGCATAATCCACAATAAGCATAATCAATCCTTCATGCAGAATAGGGTTGCTAGCCTTTTTCCTATTTTCCACAATACTGTTACTCAGGGAGTTAAGTAGGAAATAAGGGAAAGAAAATTTCTTCTTATTCCTAAAATGGTTAACCAGCACAAAATCCAACTTATAAATCTTTGAGTAACACCCATCCAGAGTGAAGTATTCAATCATAACCTTCAGAATTTTGGCCCAAATGCTCTTAATTTTTTTAATATCCACATAGTCTCCCATCCCTTTGTTCATAAGAGCTTCTTCTTCAACACTTTTAGGGAACAGTTTAAAGGCTTGCGTCCCCATTTTTTTATTATCCCTATAAAACTTCATGCCCTCTGAAGGTAGACCCGTAATTTCCACCAAAAGACTCAGAGTAAGCGAGAAAGTCTTACCACCTAGATTGACTTTTCCATTCACCCAGCCATCTGCAAAACTCTTGGTAATATCTTTGTCAAAACCGTGCAGTATTTCCATGTAGGGGGTAACACCACCATGTTTCAGCTTTTTCCAAACCTTCTTATTCCACCTCCAATTCTCACAGTCCAGTGGCTCCTCCATTTTCAAACCACCAACCATCCTGCCAGAAGATCTCTATTTTCTCTTAAGGTTGATAGCAGCTTTGTTCTGGTTTCTTTGAATTGTGTTTCCAAAAATGACCCACAATTCATGGGGTTTATGCTTAATCATGACACTTTCACACCTCATTTGACAATTATCTCACCTCAAAATAATAAGTGTCCTTATCATAATTGATATTAATTACACCTTCCTTGTGGTTTAGTCTATCATAATTGATATGAATCCTCATATCATTTTTAATATTTTCCTCTCTGATCCAATTTTGGGTGATGTCACTGTGGGTCCCCACATTAGCCAAACCGTCTGTCGCCTTATTTCCTTCATGGTAAACATGGGAAATATGATTTTCCTAAAAGGTTTGGAGGATGGTATTAATTTTTTCAATAATATGGGATATAGTCCATGAGGGGGCACTCTTTCCTTTAATATAGTTTATTATATTTAATGAATCCCCTTCCAGCCAAAGCTTCAAACTTCCCAGCTCTTTTTCCAGCTTAACCACTTGGAGAGCAGCCTGAGCTTCCGCCACATGATTTGTTTGAATCCCAAGAGGAATAGAAATAGCTCCTAGACATTTTCTAGTCCAATCCCTTATGATCCCACCCGCCCCAGCCTTCCCAAGATTACCTTTAGCAGCTCTATCAAAGTTTCCCTTAATCCATCCCTTTAGAGGAGCAGTCCAGATAGTATTTTCTCTAATTTTGATCCTATTAGTTCTATTATTATTTTCCTCCCATTTAATAAATTCACTTATATCCTGGGAGTTGTTCCTAGTTTGATAATATTTAGGAATAGGACCTCTGAAGTTTTCCATTAAGCTTCTACAAACCATGTTTGCAACATTCTCATGAGGAGAATGCTTATCTCAGAAAACCCTATTATTTCTCTCCTTCCAGATTCTCCAAGTAAAGTGAGAGAGAATCAAACTCCAAAGTCTCTTTATCTCTTTTCCTGGGAAGGGGCAATACCATTGTTTTACAAAATCTTTGATGCTTTGAGGTTTCACCCATTCCATGTTCATCTTTTTGAAGATTGAATCCCACACATTTCTAGTATAGGAACAATGAATCATTAAGTGGTTATAATTTTCCTCTTTAGCACAGCAAAGAAAGCATCTATTGGGCATATTAAAACCTCTTTTGCTGAGATTATCCAGGGTAAGGATTCTATTCTGAACAAGCAGCCAAAAAAACATGTTAATTTTAGGTATAAGTTTGATTCCATACCTGGGAGCAAAACAGGCTTTCTTCCTAAGTAGAGAGGAGGGCAAAGGCTGAGGAGACAGAGAACCTCCCATTAGCTTCTCGACCCCAAATAAGACTATCCTGAAGATTCTCTCTTAGGAAACAATTGCTAAGTTGCTTGTTCATAGACTTAAGATTCTCATATATGTGTCTTAAATCAACCCAACTCTCATTTCTCCAATAATTAGACACCTTCTCTCTTATAGTTTCTTTACAAGCCTGAATAACATTGGACCACTCCTGATTATCATTAAGGGGTTTTTCTTTCAACTAAATATCATCCCAAAAACTTATCTTCCTGCCATCTCCGAGTTTCCATCTAGCACCTTTTCTAACCAGATTCTTCCCTTTACAAATACTATTCCAGATGAAGGAACCATGGGTATCCTCATGGGAATTTAAAGTATCCTCTAGGGAGATAAGATGCTATTTACTTTTTAGTATTCAATTCCATTTCTTGTTTTCTTCAAATATTCTCCCACACTGTTTAGCCAGAAGGGCCTTATTAGTGTTTTTGATACTTCTTATACCCAGACCACCATATTTCTTAGGTTTACAAACCTTTTCCCAAGCCACAAGACTAAATCTCTTCTTCTCCTCAACCCCAGACCAAAGGAATCTCTTTTGGATTTTCTCTATTAAATCAAAAAACTTCTGAGGGATTTTGAAGAGGCTAAGGGTGTATACTGGAAGATTTTGGAGAGTTGGCTTTAGTAGCTGGACTTTTCCAACTTGACTCAAAACAACCCCTTTCCAACCAGCCAATTTGTTGTGGAATCTGTCCATAATTTCATTCCAAAAAGAGATCTTAGGTTTCAAACATAAAGGAAGATCAAGATAAGGGGTTGGAATACTTCCAATCTTACATCCAAGGATAGAATATATCTTGTTGTCTCTATCAATAGGAGTGTTGCTGGAAAAACAGGGAACTTTTCTCCTAGTTTATGAATTGACCTGAAGCCTTAGTATCAATGTTCAGGGTTGACTTTATATTCCTTGCTTCTTTGTCAGAATCCTCCCCCATCAATATTGTATCATCAACAAATTGTTCATGAGAATATTTGTGTATTGACAAAGAAGGTTGAAGACCAACAATCTTCCCTTTTAAAATCAAATTATTTAAGTATCTCCTGAGACTTTCAGCCATTATAGAAAAAAGGATAGGAGAATTAGGGTCTCCTTGCCTCAAACCTCTAGAGGGGTGGAAAAACTTTGAGGAGCCCCCATTGACTATAATACAAGAAGACACCATAGTAACCGGCTACATTATCAATCTGATCACCATATCATCAAATCCAAAAGCCCAAAGGACTTTTGGAAGGAAAGCCCGGTCAACTCTGTCATAAGCTTTAGAAATATCAAGCTTCATCAAGAAACCTTGTTTCTTAGAAACTTCTAAAGAGTGAATATTCTCATGAACCACAATAATTGAATCCAAAATCTGCCTCCCCAAAACAAAGCCATTTTGCTGGGGGAAAATAATATAAGGTAATAAAGAAATAATCCTAGAAGTTAGCACCTTTGACATAATTTTATACAAATAGTTACAAAGGCTGATAGGCCTAAAACCATCTACAGTATTGGCTCCAGGTTTCTTGGGGATCAGCACTAAGAAAGCATAATTGAGCTCTTTAAGTAAGGATTTTTTGCTAAAAAATTCCTTAACAGCAGAGCACACATCTATCCCTATGATGCTCCAAAATTGTTGGAAGAAGAACATCTGAAAGCCATCTAGTCCTAGAGATTTTTCTCTTTCAAAAGAGAAAACCACATTTTTTATTTCTTCATCTTTGGGAATGGCCTTAAGATGATCATTTTCCTTATTATCTAGCTTCTTAGGAATCGAATCTAGCAACTTTATATGATCCTCCAAGTTTAGATTAGGTTCCTTGGTTAATAAGTAGAAAAGTAATCCTTCATTTCTTCCCTTATTTCTTCTTCTTTAGTGATAATCCCTCTGGAGGAAGAGAGAGTGAATTTTATTTATGGCCTTATGTTTCAGAGTAGTGAGATGGAAGAATCTGGTATTTTTATCTCCAAAATTCAACCAAAGGCCTCTAGATCTCTTCCTCTATAATTTTTCCTCCTTGGCAATTATGTTATGGTAATCAGCAAGAAGAGTATTCTCCTTATTTTTGATATCTTTAGACAGACCCGTTCTTTGAATTTCATCCTGAGTTTCTTTAAGATCCATTTGAATTTTACTTTTGAGCTGGAAAATATCCCCATACACATTCTCATTCCACTACCTAACTTTAGATTTAAAATCTGCTAATTTCTTAGCCACTTTAAACATCACTATACTATCCACTTTGATGTTCCACCATTCCCTAATTTTATTTTCCAGATCAGGGTGGGCCAGCCACATCTTCTCAAATTTGAAGGGGGCATTTCTTTTTCCAGTGAGAGGACTGGCAGAAAAAGAAATAGGAAAGTGGTCCGAGCCAATTCTGGACATAGAGGATAATGAGAAAGAGAACTTAGTGAACCAATCCAGGGTGATAAGAACCCTATCTAATTTGAATTGAATTAAGTCAGACCCAACTCTTCTATTCGACCAGGTGTAGTTTATACCTTCCAAATCAACATCCAACAAACCTTCATTACTTATAAAGTCCATCAGATCCATTCTACTTTCTAATTGGGTAATATTACATCCCATTTTATTTTCTTCCTTTAGAGGGGTGTTAAAGTCTCCTATTATCATCTAGTGATCCTCTGTTCTAGTCTCCCTAAATTCATGAAGTTTAGTCCAGAGTTTTTTTCTACCAGCTTTTGTGTTAGGAGCATACACATTAATAAGAACCCAAGAGAAATTGTCCTTCAAGCTACTAACTTTCATAGATAAGAAATGCTTATCTTCTAAAAACACTTGATAATTAAAACTAACAGTGTTCCAAAAGATAGCCATCCCTTGAGAGGCTCCTTCAGAACTACAACCTATGCTTCCACCTTTTTAAATTAGGTTTAATTTTTCAACCTTCTCTTTTGACATCTCAGATTCTTGAATCATTAAAATATCAGGGTTAGAATCTCTCACTAAGTTTCTAACTACATATTTCTTATGAGAACCATTAAGTCCTCAAATATTCCAAGATATAATTTTTATTTAAGGTTTGGGGAGCAGACCTGATTGATGGTAAGTTGTTTACCATCAGCAATATTTTGTTTCGCTTCTAGTTCCCTCTAAACTTTTTTAGATGTCCTTCCTCTTTATTTTTTTGGAGTTCTTGTGTCTTCTTTCTATTGTCTTCTAGTCTAGAATCCACTTTTCTTCTATAATCCAGTCTTCTTAATCATTTTGATAATGGTGCTACCCATCCTAACTTCTTCAATCCTCTTCCCTGATTTTTCTTTCTGGTCAGATCTTTGCTGAGACCCGGGACCTTTTTTTCTCTGCTTTTTTCCCCCACATCCTGCTAGGGATTTTCTTGCTCCTCTAAATCTATAGCTTCCTCATTTTCTTGTTTTTTTTCTATTAGGGGTAGAAGGAGTTTCTTTTTTGTTCCCATTGTTTGAGTCACAACTCTTCTATTCTCTTCCTTTGACATTCCCAAGAGTAGTTGAATCCCAAGGAGGAAAAACATAAGCATCTTTTATTAGTGACTCATCCACCCTTGAGTCCAAAGTAGTTCCTGCTATCTTAGGTGACTCCATACTATCTTCTACTCTTGTAATCCAAAATGTTTCTTCTCCATTGAGAGATCCCACACTTCCTTTTTTTTATTTTTTTGGGCCCTTCAACTCATTGAGACTTTCTTCAGATTTAATCTCTTCATTTGTTTTTTTATCCTTATTCACATGAGTTTCTTTTATTTCCTCCTCTTGGTGAGGCATATTAGAGTCTTCCATATTGCCTCCAAGTTGATCATTCACCGTCTGAAGATTCTTCAGGGGCTGGGTTTGACCTTCAAGTTTCCTGTTCCATTTTGTTCTCTGGGTTTTATGAGGTTCTTTCTCCTTTTTTCTCCTTATGGGGTTTCTGAGGACATTGTTTTGACCAATGACCAGATTTTTTGCAAGTAAAGCAAGCAAAAGGCATTGATTCAAATTCTATTTCTCATTTCCATTTACCCAACTTTGAGTTCAAAGTTATCAATTGTGGGAGATCTGCATTCTGATGTATATTAACATAGATTCTTTCATAAACTTGTCTAGATCTAGCAGCTATCACTGCATCAATAGAAAGAAGTTCACCAAAAGAACCAACAATGGCCACCAAAATATCCTCATGCCAATACTCCAATGGAAAACCTCAGATTCGAACCCACACTGGGGCCATAGTAAATAAACTCTCATTATAATCTAGGTTTTTCATCCATTTTTGCAGAGATAATGAAGATTTACCCATCATCCAGGGACCCCCACACAACACTTTTGAAAAGTCTTCCCCATTTGAAAACTCAAAAGAGAAGAAGCCTTTTGGCATAGCCACAATGTCGACCTGACCTTTGAGCTTCCATTTTTTATCCATATATGATCTAACAAGATCGATGTTCGGTCGAGGTCCCACAAATTTACCAACTAAGGTAGAAGCCATTCTAGACAGAGTAGGTTCCAATATTGGGTCTGGAATAATAATTCCAAAACATCCCTTAAGAGGGTTTGAGATTATATTCACTTTTGGAAAGGATGATTTACCATATGGTTTAATACCAAAGAGACCTGGCCAATTCCTCTTACCTAGGTGTGATACAGAGTCATGTGATTTATCTCCTTGAGTCTTCATTGACTCCTCATCATTTTTGGAATTTTTAATCGGTTCCACCTCTGGTCCCATGACAGGACTGTTGTCCTTACTGAGAAAATCTAGGTTTGGCCCACCAGCAATGTCCTCATCTATAGATGGGGATCTTGTACCAAAACCCGCATCACCTATCATAGATCTCCCAGCAATACCTCCATTCTCTAGCTTCCCACCCGTTCTCGAATTCAAAAAACCTCCTCCCACACTCTCCCCTCCTCCATCTCACTCCCACTCCATCTTACTCCATGTTTACATTTCATGAATGTTTCTATGAATTTTTACATGCAAATTAAGTTTATGATTTGATATCACATACACAAATATAGAATAGCACATATGGTCGGTAATGCAAGGAATTGATTACTAAAGGGTTAAGTGTTAATTGATAAAAAAATTTAAGGGTATTGATTCACCCCTCCCCTCTCAGTACACACCATTTCATTATTCCAACAACTTTCATAAGATATTCTTGAAGGGAATCAATTATATCTAATATATATTATTTTTGTTAAGTAGAGGATGTGTATGTTACCTTTTGCAAATAATTTCTCTAAGAAGTCTTAGATATATTTTTAGTCAGAATAATTTTGTATAAGGTTCAAGGAATTTAAAACTCTAGAAAAATATATTTACAAATAGAAATTTCTTAGTACTGACATAAGGAAAATATTATTCTGATAAATGTGAAATGTTGATATTAAGGAGTACAAAAATTAAAAGTATCCAAAACTTCTTTATACCTAGTCAGAGTGAATTAAGAAAATATGGTGCTTTAAAAGTTTAAAAGGCATTCATGAGTTAGAGAATCCTAAACCACCTCAAAAATAGAAGAGTATCATCTTCCTAATATTCATAGGGAGACTCTTGAAGATGAATGTCAAAATTAAATCTACGGATGAACCTAAATCCCTGATGTAAATAGAAGAGGCCGCCTTTGGAAAGGAAGAGGATTCCAGAGGCAAAAAGATAATTTTACACCTAGAGGAACCATCAGAGAAAGGAAGAAACTTGACAGATACTCTAATTATGGTTCCTTAATGAGTGAGATCATTGAAGAAGAACCTTTCAGTGTTGAAAAAGCCACCAAAATTCAATCTTGGAAAGATTCCATTTTAGAAGAGTAACAGTCTATTATGAAGAATGATGGGATATTGTGTCCAGACCTAAAGACAAATCTGTAGTATCTTCTAAATGGTTCTTCCAAATAAATCAAGTTTCAGATGACAACATTGAGAAATATAAGGCTTGATTTGTATCCAGAATCTTCTCTCAAAAGGAAGGTATAGATTATGAGGAAATATTTTCCCAAGTTGCAAGATACACCTATGTTACGACCATTATTTCTATTACTAATTCTAAAGGATGGAAGATTCATTAGATGGATGTAAAGACTGCCTTCCTTAATGAGATAATAGAATAATAAGTATACTTGGAACAACCTGAAGGGTTTTTTTATACATAACAACAATTCACACGTGTACAAATTAAAGAAGACATTGTATAGGCTTAAGAAGGCTCCCCGAGCTTGGTATGAAAGGATTGATAAATACCTTATAGATCTAAATTTCTTCAAGGATGATGCAAATCCAAATTTATAGTACAAGTTAATTAATGGTGAAATGGTAACTCATTTACTTTATGTTGATGATTTATTAATTACAAAATGTAAAAAAGATCTTGCATCAGAATTTGACATGAAGGATTTAGGACTTTTACATTACTTCCTTGGGGTAGAAGTGTGGGAACAAGAGAATAGTATTATTATAAATAATGGGAAGTACAATATATAAATTCTAAAGAGATTTGGAATTATGTAATGTAAGTCCATGAAAACACCTATGGAAACAAATTTACACAAGCTAAAGACAACAATAGTTGACTCAGAAAATGCAGATCCTACTTTATACCGGCAAAGAATTGGATCGTTGACATATTTGGTTAACACAAAACTAGATATTTTTTATTCAATAAATTCCTTAAGTTAGTTCATGTATGAACCAAAGAAGATACATCTAGCTTCATTTAAACATATTCTAAGGTGTCTTTGAGGAATAATTAAGTATGGTCTCAAAGTACACCAATGTTGACTTGAACCTTCATGTGTACACTAATTCAGATTGGGCAGGTTGTGTGATAGATTGAAAGAGTACATTTGGGTGCTACTTAATTTTAGTATCAACTATGATCTCATGGATCAGTAGGAAAAAATCCTTAGTGGCACAAAAGCTCTACAGAAACCGAGTATATTGTAGCATCCATGGGAGAAAAAGTAGTATGGCTTTATAAATGTTTAGTGGGATTTTTCGGTGAGCCTATGAATCATATCATTATTCATTGTCATAACCAGAGTTGTATAAAACTCTCAGTGAATCCAATATTCCATGACAGATCAAAACACATTGAGATTCCATACCACTATGTCAGAGATATGATAGATAGAAATGTGATTCGATTGGAATATGTTAGTACAGATGAACGGACTGTAGACATTCTCACCAAACCATTAGCCAAGGCTAAAGTTGCTCGTTTCACTAAGAAAATTGGTATGGTTAAAATGTAATTATTAAATCTAAGATTTATTCATTTGTAATTATATTAAGATGTTTAATGTATAAACTCTACTTGTCATGTGTGTGACCTAATGACTTTATGGACCCTAGGATATTCTTAGAAAGGTGATGAATTTTCTAAGGATAAACACTTATGTAAACCCAATAATATGATGGATATCATGTGACTTGATATCCATGGACATATCATGATAATGAATAAAACATTATGGTAGATATCATGATACTTGATATCTATAGATAAGCCATAATATTTAAAACTATCATAGTGGATAATATGTGAGAATAATATCCTTATACCATGGCTTGATATCTTTATGATAGGCATCATGTGAAATGATGCCAGTGCACATATCATATAGGTTTCCATATGAGAGTGTTTATGAACATCATGTGACTTGATATTCGAGAATCTACCATCTCTCCTAATATAAAAATGAGGTGATATTTCTCTTGTATATCTAACTAAGGATAGGATTAATCTTCCCTAGAAAAGAGGGAGTGTTAATCTTTGTAGCTTTGGTCAAATTATTCTAGCACAAGTATTTGATATATCTCCTTCTTTAGATAAAATGAGAATTATACGTTATATACATTTGATGATCTTATTAAGACTCATTATATAGTTATCATTACTTGATAACTATGATAGTTATAATTGATAACTATCATAGTTATCATTATTGATAGCTAATATGAGTAAAACTAATATCAATGATATAGTTGATATTGTTTTCAACCTTAATTTTTAATAAAGTTGATAAAAGTATCAACTTATCGTTATTATCAAAAGTTGATTATGGTATCAACCTAATCATAAGTTGGTATTGTTATCAACTTTATTAAAAGTTCATAACTATATCAACTTATTAAAAATCATTGATTTGATAATAGTATCAATTATTTTATCGATCAAAACATGATATTGCTTTATGTTGATTATGGTATCAATCTATGATTCTGAATTAAAATATTGATTAATAATTATTGATAATGATATCACAGTGATTATCATTATCAATAATGATAATCATATTTATATGATCATCAAAATACTTATATCAAATTCATTCTTATCAACATAAAAAAAATTATCATTGTTAATAAGAATATGTCGACAACATCATTATTAAGGATGATTATGTTAAACATATGTTTGGACAACAAATAGAATGAATGCCAATATGTATCGGCTAGAATAATGTTCAATGTTAATATGAAGATCAACATTAAGAAGTTCATAATGAGGATCGACTTTAATAAACAATGACATGTCGATAATGCAATTTTCTAATGTGGTAAACTTTGATAATAAGAATGTCTCATGAAGAGGTATGTCCCTTCATGAGATATCCTTGAAGAATATATATTACATCAAATTTATTTGATGAAAATAATTAATATAGCTATACAATTCAGCCTTAATTTGATTGATATATATAAAGTCCTCAATACACATTAGTTAATAAGAAGATCATTTATATTATATTGATATTGATATATATCAAATAAATGATTTGATATAATATCAATTTGGAGATCACTATATATAAAGATAATATTCTAAGGAGAAATTATCAAGATATACTTATATCTATTTAAGATTAGATAACATTTTATTATGAATTTATCTAATATATACATAAAATTTTAAAGAAATATATTTCCTAAATCTGATCAAACAATGACATGGTATCAGAGCTAGTCTAAGGAAGATCCAATCATATTTAAAATCAAGAGGACAATCAAACTCCCATCCTTATTAATTCTATATGAAGACTAAAATGAAAAACACGGTCAAATTTGAAGATCATCTTGAAGGAGCCTCAAATTTTGTTTCATGGAAGTTTAGAATTATGCTTACTCTTAAAGGACATGAATTGGACACATTTGTATAAAATTCAAAAGAGATGCCTAAAGATGAAGAAGATAAATGCCAATGGATAAAGAATAAAAATAAATCCATGAAACTATTGGTAGATATTGTTAAAGACCATATAGTGCTCATTATCTTCAAATTGGACACTGCATACAAAATGTTCTCAACATTATAAAATATGTATGAGATTAATAACACTAGAAGGGCATTATCACTTTAGCAAAATCTTCATCATATAAAGATGAACAAAGCAGAATATATTTCATCATACTTTATGAGGATTAAAGAATTAAGGGACCAACTTGACACTATTGGGAAACTTATTGATAGAAAGGTGTTATCTATGTTGGCTTTGAATGGACTACTAGCTTCATGGGAATCATTCATTCAAGGAATCATTGCTTGTCTGAAATTCCTCAAATTTGACCAGTTGAAGATAGACTACATTCAAGAGGAATTCATGCTAATCACCAAGGGTATTGGTCAAAACTATAAAAATGAAGACATTCAAGTGCTAAATACTAATTCTCACAAGAAAGGAAAAAGAGGGAACTTCAAGAGGAAGAATGAAAAAGAAATTATAGACAAAATATCATCCAAGAAAAGAAAGGACATATCCAAAGTACAATGTTTTAGATGTGACCAGTCTGGACACTATGTCCTAAAGTGCCTAGATAGACCTAAACCTCAAATCTCCATTGCTAAAGTTGGCAAGGTAAATCTTGAAAATAATACTGAGAAACTTTTATTCTAATACATAAAAATCATAGCATATCATATGAAAGGTGACATATTCCTTCATAAGATATGATTTAAGGGAATAAACTATATCGTGTGTGTGTGTGTGTGTGTGTGTGTGTGTGTGTGTGTGTGTGTGTGTTGTTAAGTAGAGGATGTGTATGTTACCTTTTGTAAATTATTTCTCTAAGAAGTCTTAGATATATTTTTAGTCATAAGAATTTCGTATAAGTTTCAAGGAATTTAAAACTCTAGAAAAATATATCTAGAAATATAAATTTCTTAGTACTAACATAAGGGAAATATTATTTTGGTAAATGTGTAAATGTTGAGATTAAGGAGTACAAAATTTAAAAGTTTCCAAAACTTCTTTATACCTAGTTATAGTGAATTAATAAAAGATGTTGCTTTAGAATTTTAAAAGACATTCACGAGTCAGAGAATCCTGAACCACCTTAAAAATAGAAGAGGATCATGTTCCTAAGATTTAGAGGGAGACTCTTGAAGATGAATGTCAAAATTAATTCTATGGATGAACCTAAATCCCTGATGTAAATAGAAGAGGTCACCTTTGGTATGGATGATGATTCAAGAGGCAGAAAGATATGTTACACCTAAAGGAACCATCAAAGAAAGGAAGAAACTTGACAGATACTCTAATTATGTTTCCTTAATGAGTAAGATCATTAAAGAAGAACCTTTCAGTGTTGAAGAGGCCACCAAAAGTCAATCTTGGAAAGATGTCATGTCAGAAGAGTATCAGTCCATTATGAATAATGATGGGATATTGTTCCCATACCTAAAGACAATTCTATAATATCTTCTAAATGGCTCTTAAAAATCAAGCATGTTTCATATGGAAGCATTGAGAAATATAAGGCTCAATTTGTAGACAGGGTCTTCTCTCAAAATGAAGGTATTGATTATTTGGAAAAATTTGTCCCAATTGCAAGATACACCTCTATCAGGGTCATTATTGCTATTGTTGCTTCTAAAGGATGGAAGATTAATTAGATGGATCTGAAGATTTCCTTCCTTAATGAGATAATATAAGAAGTATAATTGGAAGAACTTGAAGGTTTTTTTATACATAACAATAATTCATGTGCGTGCAAAGTGAAGAAGACATTGTATAGGCTTAAGCTGGCTCCCAAAGCCTGGTATGAAAGGATTGATAAATACCTTCCAGGTCTAAAATTCTTCAAGGATGATGCATATCCAACATTATACTACACAATAATCAATAGTGAAATCGTAATTCATGTACTTTATGTTGATGATTTACTAATTAAAATATGTAAGAAAGATCTTGCATCAGAATTTGACATGAAAGATTGAGGACTTTTACATTACTTCCTTGGGTTAGAAGTGTGGGAACAAGATAATAGAATTATTCTAAATCAAGGGAATTATACTATAGAAATTCTAAAGAAGTTTGGAATGATGGAATGTAAGTCCATGACAACACCTACGGAAACAATTTTTCACAAGCTAAAGACAACAACAGTTGACTTAGAAAATGCAAATCCTACTTTATACCAACAATTAATTGGATCCTTGATGTATTTTGCTAACACAAGACCAAATATTTTTTATTTTATAAATGCCTTAAGTCAGTTAATGTGTGAAGCAAAGCATATACATTTATTTTCAATTAAAAATATTTTGAGGTATCTTCGAGGAACAATTAAGTACGGTCTTAAGTATACAAATGTTGACCTAAACCTTCATGGGTACACTGATTTAGATTGGGCTAGTTGTGTGATAGATAGAAAGAGAACATCTGGGTGGTGCTTCAATTTAGGATCAACTAAGATCTCATGGATCAGTAGGAAATAATTCTCAGTGACACAAAAGTTCTACATAACTGAGTATATTGTAGCGTCCATGGGAGAAAAAGACTCAGTATAGCTTCGTAAATTTTTAGTGGGGATTTTTGGTGAACCTATGAATCCTACCATTATTCATTGTGATAACCAAAGTTGTATAAAACTCTTAGTGAATCCATTTTTCCATGACAGATCAAAACACATTGAGATTCCATACCACTATGTGATGCTAGAGCCCTTCTTAATTGGGATATTATGACACTTAACACCCTACTAATCTCAAATGGATGGTGTTCAAAAGACAAGGCTCCACACTAAGGTAAATCCACACCAACATATTAATGACACACTTCATCAATACTTAGTGATCCCTATTCAACAACTCCATGCATTCAAAGGGGCTAAGGGCTTGATTTGACATCAACTCACCCTCAAATGTCTCCTTATCAAGATGACTCAAATATCCATGGATTTGGTCCCAAAATTATTAAACAACTCAGGCTATACATTAGAGTGGGTCTTGCAATCCAACTAAGGTCACTTGATTCATAAAGGCCTCTTAGAGCTTGTAGCCCTATCCCACTGGTTTTTGGGGCACAACTTCAAATTCCTTCAAAGGACCTAAAAAACAATGTGATATCCTAACACAATTTATTTAATTACACAATCTCCTAGAGGGGATTCTTCTGACCTTCACAAATTGGGTTTCAAACACACAAAAGACCAAAGGCATAATAGGGAAATTAGGCCTTGGTTTACAAAGGGACCACCATCTCCATCATCTATTTCTTCAAGCAAACAATATTTCCTTCAAGGGACATCCAAAAAATTCCAAATCCAAAGGTAGACCCTTTAGTTCAACACCTATGTCTCAAAACAAGAACATCTTCATATCATAGTAGGGAGCCACATACAAATGTCTACCTAGGGCATCAAATTTCCCTTAGACCCCTACACTTCCACACTCCTACCTTTAGGAATCATAAAATTCATAGGCCTAAATTTCAATCCATAGAGATTCATCATTTTTTATGGGAAGACACAACCTAGTGAATTCAAAATTAAAATAAATTTTAGCCTCGATGGTCTCAACACCTAAAACCAACTTAGAATGAAATATAATAGAATGCATAAAGTTCAAAAATCAATCAGAGGTCTTTCCCAATCCATACATGCTTGAAAACATCACATATGCAGGAAATCTCAATCAATTGTATTGCTTGAAAATTCCACAGTCTGTAAAATCATCCCCCAATGCTTGAAAATGGATTATTTGGGGTAAATATACCTTCCTCTAATGGTTCATAATCACCATTTGAAAGTTAGAGCTATTGGGAGGAAGTTTCACTTTTTGCAAGAAAATATTGTCAATGTTGTCAAAATGCAAGATTTGCATTTTTGATAACTTTTACATAATTGCAAGAAAAGTTGCACTTTCTAAATAACTTGATCCTACTTGACATAGGATTGGATAAAAATTATTAAAAACATAAAAATCACTCCTAAAGGACTCCAAATCCCTATGGACACTTCACTACTTCCCCTTGGCTCATATGCCCATGGTGGTTTATAATGCACCTATCCATGACATAGAGTTACAAATCAGGGGATCATTATTACAATAATTGACAAAATGAAAACAAACATGAAAAGAGGAAATCACACATGTCCCATATATTATCCTTCATTTTATTGATCATAGATGGGTGCTCCTTCACCATACTCTCCTAGAGAAAATATCTCAAGCCCTCTTGAGATGAGTTGATGGAGATCTACACCATGGTCCACAATTTGTTGCTCAGTCATCCAAACTACCTCTGAATCAGGCTTATCTTTCCAATGAACCAAATATTCCCTGTACTCTCTATTTATGGTCTTCTTTTCTATCCTAGGGTCTGAGATCTTATCTAGGATAGGTGGATAATGCTTTGGGATTTCATCATCAGCAAGGATTTATTGTATAACAAAACTATCACCTGCATCCACATCACTCTTATATGGGGTTAGATCACAAATGTTAAATATAGGAGATAAACCAAGATCGGGAGGGAGATGAATTTCATAAGCATTTTGTCCATACTTCTTGAGGATCTGAATGGGTCCAATCTTTCTCTGTATAAATTTTGTGTACTTTTCCTTTGGGAGTCTCTCCTTCTTCAAGTTGACCCACACTAAGTATCCAACAGAAAATTGAACATCCCTCCTCTTTTTGTCAGCATGATTTTTTGTATTTATCAGTAGACTACTATAACTGAGACTTTACTTGCTCATGCACCTCCTTTATAGAAATGGAAAATGCTTCACCATCAACACTAATTGACTACCCTTGATGAAGTTCTCTTAACTCCATGTTACCTCTAGGGTGTACACCAGGCACAATTTGATATGGGGAATGAACAATACTCTTGTTCACTATATCATTATAGGAGAATTTTACTTGTGATAACAATGCATCCCACTTCTCACCATGTTGTCTAGTGAGACATCTCAACAAATTCCATAAATACTTGTTTACTACCTCTGTTTTACCATCTGTTTGTGGATGGTATGTAGATGAGAAAGCCAAATTGGTTCCAATTTTTCTCCACAATGTTCTCTGAAAGTGCCCTATGAACTTCACATCCCTATCTGACACTATGTTCAAGGGTAAACCATGTAATCTTTCAATTTCTTTTAAAAAGAGATTTGCAACATAAGAGGCATCATAAGTAGTCTTACATGGCAAGAAATAATCCATCTTGCTGAATCTATCAACCACAATATAAACATTGTCATATCCCCTCTTTTTTCTAGTTAATCCTAACAAAAAATCCATACTTATGCTCTCCCATGGTCTTGATGGAATGGGTAGGGGTTGGTAGAGTCCTACATTATTAGATCTTCATTTGGATTTTTGAAAAATCATACATGCTTCCACAAAATTTCTAACATCCACTTGCATCTTGGGCAAAAAATAGTTCCTCTTTACCAATTCTAGGCTCTTGTCAAGACCAAAATGTCCTACCATGGCTCTATAGTGCTTTTCTTTGATTATGTTCACCATCATGGAGAATTTGGGGATACACGACTACCCCCTTTAAAAATCAAACCATCCTATATCATAAATTTAGAGAACTCAGTGTGATATCTTTCACCAAATGATGTGCATACCTTATAGATCTCGCCAAAATCTTCATCAACTTGGTGTTCTTCAAGGCTTCTATCCCAACACTCTCTGACTTAATTTGTGTCACTATCAACACTCTTCTTCTCAAAGCATCGGCCACCTTTTTCTTCACCCTTTTCTTGTGTTTAAGAGAAAATGTATAAGACAACAATGTTTCAACCCACTTCATATGCCTATGGTTAAGTTTTTCTTAATTTTTAATAAAACTTAGGGCTTGATTTTCAATAAATAAAATGAATTATTTTGACATTAAGTAGTGCCTAAAGACTTAACTAAAGCATACATTTCCAAGTAATATGAGAAATATCTCATTTTTGCTTCATTTAATTTCTCACTGAAAAAGGCTATGGCCTTACCTTCATGACTGAGAACCGCTCCTATAGCCATGTGACTTGTATCATATTCCACTTTGAAAATCTTGTTGAATTATGGTAGAGCAAGGATTGGTTGTTGAGAAACCTTCTTCTTCAAAGTTTCAAAAGATTCATCAGCTTCATTAGTCCAAAAGAATTTACATTTATGCCCTCCTTTTATGGTTTCAATCATTGGAGTACATATGTGACTAAATCCTTTTAAAAAATTCCTGTAAAATGTAGACAATCCATGAAAACTTCTTACATCTTCCATTATCCTAGGGGTAGGCCAAGATAATATAGCACTTACCTTCTATTGATCCATTTTTAACTCACCATGTGATTATACAAATCCCAAATAGGTTATCTCCTCCTACATTAACCTACACTTCTCTATGTTGATCATTAAATCCTCCTCATGTATCCTTATTAGTACCATGTCTAATTATTTTAGGTGTTCTTCCCTTGACCTGCTGAAGATTAGTATATCATCCAGATAAACAATCACAAATTTTCCTATAAAGTCCCTCATGACTTCATTCATGAGCCTCATGACTTCATTCATGAGCCTCATGACTATACTAGGGGCATTAGACAATAAAAATGGCATGAATATCCACTCATATAAACCCTCATTATTTTTAAAGGTCATCTTCCACCCATCCCCTTTCCTTATCGTAATTTGGTGATATCCACTTTGTAGATCAATTTTAGAAAAGTACTTAGTACCCCCCAAACAGTCAAGGAAGTCTTCAATTCTTAGAATGGGAAAATGATACCTTATGGTGATCTTGTTTATTGATCTTAAATCTATATAGATCCTCCAAGTGCCCTCCTTCTTAGGTGCAAGTACTATAGGTACTACACAAGGGCTTAGACTCTTGCCAATGAGTCTTGATTCTAACAACTTCTCAATCTTTCTGGTCATCTCTGCATTTTGTTGGGGTGTAAGATTGTATGTTGCCTTGTTAGGTAGTGTAGATCTAGAGATAAATTCAATACAATGATTTATGTCTCTGATAAGAGGTAGTGACCCTGCAATTCCATTTGAAATGATGCCCTTATACTAATCTAGTAACTATTGTACTATAGGATCCACTAACCTTTCTCTCCTTGTTTTTTCATCTACTTCCTTAGCCACTATTATGGTTCTTTGGATAGGGATTAGTGCATAACACACTTCTTCTCCAGCAAATTCCATCATGAATTCCTTTCCTTCCATCACTAGCACTTTTTCTTCCTTTCCTTTAGGTTCTACGTCATCTTCTATCATAGGTAGTAGTTCAATCACCTTCCCATCTTTTTTTATGGAATATGTGTTTCTAAATCCATCATGGTATGATTTGAGATCAAATTTCCATGGTCTCCCAAGCAGGAGATGGAAAGTATCCATCTTATCCACATCAAACAATAGTCTATCTTTATAGGATCCTATTTGAAATTCTACCCAAGCTTGCTCTTATACAATTTCTTGTTGGCCTTTGGTCATCCAAGAGACTTTATAGGGAGAAGGGTGATATTTTTTTCATTTTAAGCTTTTCTACCATTTCTAGAGATACAAAAAATTTAGTAGATCCGGAATCAATCAGAACTTTACATATCTTACCTCCTTATTTCCAAGTTGTCTTGAAGATTTAATTCCTTTTTGGGGTATCTTTGGTTGGCTTCTTCATGGTAGTTACTTCCCTTTTGATCATAAGAGTCTCTCACCTCTCAGGGTAGCCATAAGCATCTGGTGTATTCACACTGTGGTATGATATAGTATTTTGATAGTCTAATTCTTGAACCAGATTTGTCCTCCTCTCTCCCACTAAACTTATACTTGCCTTCTTTGGACATCTATTTTCCATATTCCCTTCTTGGTTACAATTGAAGCAACTGATAGGTCCTCTCCCTTATGTTCTTTGATGCAGGAGCTTCCGAGGGTCATAACTTTTGACTCGGATGTGGGTTTTTGCTCAAATTTTATAGGCAGATGCATTAGGAGGATTTAGTTGGATTTTTGATAGAGCTCAACTCAATTGGTGGTCATTTTGACCTTTTTTTGGGAGCCAAAAATATCATCTTGGTCTCCGAATTTGGGTTTTCTTGTTTTTTCCAATTTTTTTAGAAAGTTTTTTTTGTAATAAATCCAAAATCGTGTATTTGATTTTGTGGATTAGTTGGCAATTCATCTT
>MU226084.1:3251311-3275539 GCA_018584345.1 Thuja plicata
TTGTTTTGTAAAATGTATTTTCTTGCAAATAATGTAATTAAGTGTGAGTGTACATGTCTAGTTGGCATGTTGATGTGTCAGCATCTTGAATTGTGTGTAAGGAGATCATGGCTGAAACGGTTATGACAAATTCCTATGACACGTAAGAGATATTTCTAGGAGATTTCAATGACAGGTAAAACCCTAATATGGCTATCCTTGGAAGTTGCCCTAAAAAGGAAAGCACATGATATAAGTGTTTTTTAGGGTTACAGGAAAGGATACGAAAAGAGTGTATTGTTGGTATGATCTGGTGCTACTGGATTTGTCTTAGAGTGTCAATTGTCTCCTGAAAGAACTTGCATTGCAAGTGTGTTGTAACCGTTGTGTTGAAGATAATACATTGTGCAGGTTTTGGAGTGCTAGGGTTTTTTACCGAAAGGTTTTCCCCAGTGTAAATCATTGTGTCATTCTCTATTTTCTGTATGCATGGTATGTGGCTGCAATATCATTGTTAAACTAGTTAACAAATCTAAAATTGTAAGGATTTAAAAGAATTTGCACAATACTTTCCTATAGAGATTAGTGTAGGAAGTTGTTTCCGCACCTGAGTTTCCTTACACATTTATAGGTGATCATTCAAGTTTTATAATGTATTAATGATATTCATATCATTTTTTAATCCATTTGAATGTTCTAAGAGTAACTTTGTTTTAGTTTTACACAAATTGTGTTGACTGGCATCTAAAATCATTGTTTTCAATAACAGTTTGGTTTTTTCAAATGAATGGGGTCATTCCATGAATATAAAAGGATTGTTTCTCATGGAATGACACCTATATAATTTGTATAATACAAATATAATATGATTCTATGTAGATAGAGTGTGGATAGTGGGTGATCACTGAATTAGTGAATGGAAAATTGATGAATTTTGTAGCTAAGGAGTAGCAGCCAACATTCCAGCTTAACAAGGGGTATGTCTAAAAGTTTAAAGTGATTTGGCATGTCATTTTAATGGAAAACCCATTATTTTTTGGGTGAGTAAGTGATTGGAGGTTAGACATTGGAGAAGCCCTAGTTTTGAGGGTTGTTTGAAGCCAATTTGGGACTTTTGGGTTTGTGAAGGTTATACGATCAAATTGAGTTGATATTCCTTTGTTTGGGGTCATTTGTGAAGACTTTTGAAATTATTAAAGTCAAGGGTTAAGTCTGCAGTATAGTTTCTTTGTTATTTGAACACTTTTTAGGCCTACAAACATAGTACAGTGTGAAGTTTGGAGATTTGGTTCAAAACCAAAAAAAATCTTTTGATGTGTTGAAGTATGGGATAGTGAGTGTCTAAAAATGTAAGTTTTTTACAAAGTGTTTTGGAGAAGTTTGGATTAAAGGAGAAAATTAGGTCATTATTGGGCTACTAGAAAGCCTGGGCCTAATGTGGCAGTTTGGAGAGTTGGAAGTGTTGGGTGTGGTTGTAACCTCTGTAACATTTTGAATCCACTTGGATATAGCATAATTAAACCAAATAAATCATCTTTGGGCATTGGGATGTTGTTTGACCATTTGGGAGCATTAGTGTGGCTTGAGGGATAATAGGGCTAGTGTGTAATCGATTATCTTTCAACTTGTTTCATCTTTCCACCCAACCCTCTGCATCACATATACATATATTTGTAGTTAAACATATTCTAAGGTATCTTCAAGGAACAATTAATTATAGTCAAAAGTACACAAAAGTTGACCTAAACCTTCATGGGTACATTGATTTAGATTGGGCTAGTTACGTGATAGACAGAAAGAGTACATTTGGGTGTTGCTTTAGTTTAGGATCACCTATGATCTCATGGATCAGTAGGAAACAATCCTTTGTGGCACAAATGTTCTACAGAAGCCGAGTATATTGTTGAATCCATGAGAGCAAAAGAAGCAGTATGGCTTCATAAACTTTTAGTGGGATTGTTTTATGAGCCTATGAATCCTACCATTATTCATTGTGATAAACATAGTTGTATGAAACTCTCAGTAAATCTAGTATTCCATGAAAGATCAAAACACATTGAGATTCCATACCACTATGTTAGAGATATGATAGATAGAAATTGATGGAAGTGTTCCAAGATTGTCTTGCACTTACTCAACTAAGGATTTAACTTACCCTAATCTACATAGGATCCTATTTCTCTCCTAGAATCCACTAAAGTATTAAGTATTCAAACTCCAAGACTATTATAACTCCACTCTAAGAGTTATTTTCTATGTGCTTAATCTTGAAAGATTTGCACCATTTAAAGTACTCCTTGTCTCTATGCTCCCTTAGATGATTCCAAGCTCAAACCTTCCCAAACCTACTCAAAAGTGCCACAAAGATCATGTTTACCTTCAATACATCCATCTAAAATCCTTTTAATCCCATTTAATGGGTCTTTTATTCCAAAGTGATCGAGTTCCACCTTCACAATGCTTTTGATCATATTAGGCCTAGTAGCCCTATTAGCCCTATCCAGAGGGTTTTTCTGGATTCTTGCCAAAAAATTCCACACAACCCTAAAAAAAACTTAGGACTTAGATACCCTTTTCCAAGACCTTAAATATTTTCAATTTTTTAACTCCACAAACCATCCATACACTAGTGTCCTAAAATGTAGGTCTTTTAGGCCTATTTTCAAGCATTGACAGCAACCCATTGATTTCTTGCTAGAAATGTATCAAGATGGATTAGATAGGATCTAAGCTCATAGGAAAGGTTCATTTAGACCCTAAGGCTTTTGGAACATCACTTGGTTTCTTTCCCTCACACACCCCTTTGCAATGGCACTTGATTCTTACCCTGTTACACCCCTAACTAGACAGACCTTGCTCGCCTAGGGCATAACCTTAAAAATAGCAGCTCGACTCTTCAATATCTCTCCTAGAATATTTACAATATACATAGGCTCCCTTAAAACATTCATCCACCCTTAGGATATTCCCATGGTTTAATTTCATGGGGGAGCCATGGAAACACAAACTACTTTGGACAAAACCAGCAGACTCCCTAAAACTTAACAAATTTACAAATGCTAACAAATAAACTCTACAATACTTGAAAAATGAATGAAAAAGTATTAAAACAACCTACTCAACACAGATATAACACTACTTTGATCAATTCAATCCATCTAATCACTTTGTAACTCAAAATGCTTGAATATTGCTAAAAACCATAATTGTAGAGCTTCTTTCTATTCCAAAAACTTGCTTACATTCAATATACCTTGGGAAATGAGTCCTCAAGAATATTAGGATACTTCCTCCACCATTTTAGGCCACTAGAATTAATTTTTCACCTCCATCTTGAGAGGAATCCAAATGTTGTCTATGTTGCATGCAACATTGCAACAATGCAAAATGTTGTTATGACAACATTGTAGCATCTTTTACATCAATGCTTAAAACTAAATTTTATGACCTCTACTATGCTTGGTACAAGGAATATACATCATTAAGGCCTTTTTAGGCACTTTCCCAATCCTACCTAACTCTAGGACCCATTAAGACTCATTTTCCCTACTCAAGCCAAAACTATGCATTAAAGTAAACTAACTAGACTAGGTTAGATTTGACACTAACTATCAATTCACCTAGTAACACACCTTGCAAGACCTACTAAGGTCAAAATTTAACACTCACTGACTTGGCTAGGGTCAGTTACAAGCAAAAAAAATATAGGGTTTATAGGATAGCCTAGGTGCTCCTGCACCATCCTCCCCAAGTGAAATATTTCAATCCATCCTTGGATTGAGTAAGTCAGGATCAATGCCCAAATTTTTGAATTCTGACTCCTTTATCCATGTTGTATCTACATCTAGTTGTCCTTGCCACTTTACTAAGTTTTCTTTGTAATCTTTCTTTGTAGTCTTTTTGTAAATTATGGATTCTAGTATGCAGTCTGCCTTCTTGACTGGTGTAGATGGAAAATGGAGTGCTTCTACCTCTTGGATGACTTCAATCAATCTCTAATCTAGATCAGGTATTGGCCCTTTGTATAAGAACAAGTATGAAATGTTAAAGACAGGTGACAAACCACTATTCTCCGGTAACTCCACCTTGTAAGCATTTGCTCCATATTTACCCAATATAGTACAGGGGCCAGTTCTTCTCATCTGCAGCTTTTGTGGCATTCCTTTCTATAGTCTAGCCTTGTTGAGGTGTGTCATCACTAGATCCCCAACCTTGAATTGGACATCCCATTTTCCTTCATCCACCTTACCCTTGATTTTCTCAGTATTGTCAATCAGTGTCTTCGTGACTGTATCATGGACCTCTTGCATAGCATAGGAAAAGTCCTCAGCATATCCACTCCCTTTAACTCCATTCTTTAGTTCTTTGAGCTCATAAATGCCTCTAGGGTGTATGCCATAGACAATTTCAAAAGGATTCTTACCAGTAGTCTTATTCACAATATCATTGTAGGCATATTCAGCTTGGCCTATGAGTTGGTCCCATCTCAGACCATACTCCTTTTTTAAGCATATTAGGAGATTACCAAGACCCCTATTAACTACCTCAGTTTGACCATCAGTCTGAGGATGGTATGCATATCCAAAAGATAAGTTAGTGCATAACTTCTGCCATAGAGTCTTCCAAAAATAACTCATAAACTTGGTGTCTCTGTCTGACACAATGCTCAAGGGAAATCCATGTATTCTAACTACCTCTTTAAAGAATAGAGAAGCTATTTGACTGGCATCATTGGTTGTCTTATAGGGTACAAAGTGGTCCATCTTACTAAATCTGGCCACTATCACATAGACACTATCCATTCCATGTCTTGACTTAGGAAAACCAACTACAAATTCCATGCTCAAGCATTCCCATTGTCTAGTTAAAATAGGAAGTGATTGGTGTAGGCCAGCATTACAAGATGTTTCCTTGGCCTTCTGACACACAACACAACTATCAACATACTTCCTAATATCAACATTCATCTTTGGCTAAAAGTAAAATCTTTGAGCTAGTTCTTGTGTCTTACTGACCCCAAAATGGCCACTCAGTGCCCCATGGTGTTTCTCTTGAATCAAATTATCCCTTATAGACCCTCTAGGGACACATAACTAAATCCCTTTAAATAGTAGATTACTCTACAAAGTATATTCAAAATATTTACTATTAAAGTGATTCTTATATTATTGGCATACCTTATAGATGTCTGTAAATTCTTCATCATCACCATAGAGATCTTTGAAGTTTTCTATTCCCATGCTTTGTATTTGTATCTCCAGGATAGTCAGGGCTCTTCTACTCAAGGCATCTACAACCTTGTTCTACAATCCCTTCTTGTTTTTGATATTGAATGTGTATGCTTGCAGGTACTCAACCCACTTCATATGCTTGTGACTAGGTTTCTCTTGAGAGTTCAAGAAACTTAATGCTTGGTTGTCAGAAAAGACTATTAACTCTTTTGGAATCAAGTAGTGCCTCCACATTCTCAGTGCATGAACTAGAGCATACATCTCTAGGTCATAAGAATAATATTTCTTCTTAGCTTCACTCAACTTCTTAGAATGGAAAGCCATTGGCCTTCCCTCTTGGCTTAAGACAACACCAATTTCCACATTGCTAGCATCACACTCTACTGCAAATAACTTTTCAAAACTTGGCAAAACCAAGATAGGTTATGTAGCAATCTTTTTCTTTAACAATTCAAAACCATGGTCAGCTTGTTTTTTCCATACAAACTTAGTCTTCATGCCTCCTTTTATAGTGTCCAACATGAGAGCACAAATTTCACTGAATTGTTTGATAAAATTTCTATAATATTGAGCCAGGACATGAAAACTCCTTCCCTCTGTTGTTGTCCTTGGAGTAGGCCAATTGATAATGACTTCCACTTTGCTTGGATCCATCTTTAGGTTACCTTGAGATAGTACAAAACCAAGGTATACTAACTTTTTCTTGATGAACTCACACTTGTCTAAGTTGATCATCAACTTCTCCTCCTGTAGCTTCTTAAAAACCATTTCTGTGTTTGAGGTTCTCTTCTCTTGTCTTTCTATAGATGATTATATCATCTAAATAGACTACTACAAACTTTCCAATATAGTCTTTGAGGACCTCATTCATCAATCTCATGAATGTAGATGGGACATTTGATAGCCCAAATGGCATTACAAGCCACTCATACAGTCCTTCTATGGTTTTGAAGGTTTTCTTCCACTCATCCCCTTCATTTACCTTGATTTGATGATAGCCACTCTTTAGGTCTATCTTTGTAAAGTACCTTTCTCCTCCTAGATAGTCCATTGGGTCTTATATCCTAGGGATAGAGAATCTATACCTTATTGTAATCCTATTGATTTCTCTAGAGTCTTTACATAACCTCCAAGTTCCTCCTTTTTAGGTGCTAGGACAGTGGGCACAACACATGGTCTAATGCTCTTTCTTATAAGGCCTTGTTATAGGAGCTCTTGGCTTTGTCTAGCAATCTCCTCATTCTGTTGAGGAGTCATCTTATAGGCTACCTTATTGGGTAGAGTATTTAATGGTATTAGGTCTATTTGATGGCTTACAGACCTCTTAGGGGGTAGGGTTGATGGTTTTCCATCACTCACTATACCTTCATACCTTTGTAACATCTCTTGGACATCTTTAGGTAGCTCTGTCCTCTTCTCTGTTTTGTCTCCAACTTGCTTTGGCTTTAACACCAGTGAAAATCCAACTCCTTCTCTTTCTTCTAAATCCTCTAAGAACTCATTTTCATTTCCCATGAGGACATTAGGACCAATTGTCTTCAATTTTGCATCCTCCAACAATGACTAGATTCTATATGTCACATTTTCCTTCTTGAAAGAGTATGAATTTTTCACTCCATCATGCATGGCCTTTCTGTCAAATTTCCATGGTCTACCTAGGAGCAAGTGACATGCATCCATAGGTAATAAATCACATAGAAATTTATCCTTATATCTCCCAATTAAGAATTCAACCCAAGCTTTCTCATTAACAAGGACATGTTGTCCTTTGTTTAGCCAAGTGACCTTGTAAGGGCTAGTGTGGGGTATCCTTGTCATTTTCAACTTACTGACTACCTCCTCTGACACTATGTTGTCAGTATACCCTAAGTCTATTATGACTCTACACACTTTACCCATTATCTTACACTTTCCTCTAAATAGTGATCTCCTTTGACTGAGTTCTTCCTTCACTAGCTCTTTGATCAGAGTTCTTCTCATCATGAGATTCTCTCATTCCTCTAATTCTAATGGCACTTCAAGGTTCTTGTTTCCACCACTTGTCTCCTCATGAAAATAGTTCACTCTTTTTTCACCTCCTTGAGAGGTATTTCCCTTCTCTAGACACCTATATGCAAGATGTCCTAACTAATTACAGTGATAGCACTTCATATTGGCAAAATAGTTGCCTCTTCCTTGGCTACTGCCTCTTCCTCTATTGTTAGAGTTCCTCCCTCTACTTTAACTTCCTCTATTGAAGTTTCCTTCATGTTGTTCAGTGAGCTTAGTCTCTTCTTGGCCCTTAGATTCAGAATTTCTTCCACCATCCACCTCTTTGTCCTTTGTTGTCTCTTCCTCTACCTATTCCTCTGGAGGTGCTTGAATCTTGTTTCTTCTTTAGCTTGTCTTCAACCTTGATAGCAATTTTGTGGCACTTATGAACTATTTCTGGAGTAAAAAGACTCATCTCATCTTGAATGATCCATTTAATCCCATTAAGATATCTTGCTACCTTCACTTTCTCATCCTCTGCTACTCTTGACCTCATAGAAATTCTCTGAAATTCTTTAGTGTATGAGTTTACATCTAGGTCCTTCTGTCTTAGACCTTGTCTTCTTTTGTGCAACTAGATTTCAGAATCCTCAGGGATATATGCATCTCTTACTTTTGCAACCATAGCCTTCCATGAAGAAATGAGTCTCTTTCCTTCCTTCTCTCTCTCATCTTGGATGAATTTCCACCAAGTGAGTGTAGACCCTCTTAGTCTAGCTTTTTCAACCTTCACCTTTTAAGCCTCGGTGATACCATCACACCCAAAATGGTTTTCTAGTCCCTCTATCCAATCAAGGACTAACTATGATTCCATCTTTCCACTGAAAATAGGAACTCCTTCCAATGCTTTTCCACTCTTAGTCTTTAGGTCTTTTAGTAATGTCTCCTCATTAAGGACAAGGTCACCTTCATGGATCTCATCTTCAATGTAAATCTCCTTGCCTTTCCTTCAACTTTGTCTTTCACCTCATTTGTTTTCACATCAACTTCATCCACTTTTTTCTCCAATTGAGCCAACCAATCTCAGAGCAGTCTATTCTCCTCTTCTTGTTCATCTACCTTCTTATCCAACTCAACATTATTCACCATTTTTGACTCTCTAATTGATTCTTCTAGCTGGAACATTAACCACAAGCCTGATCAAAAGAGCTCTGATACCAATCTGATGGAAGTGTTCCAAGACTGTCTTGCACTTACTCAACTAAGGACTTAACTTTCCCTAGTCTACTTAGGATCCTATTTCTCTCCTAGAATCCACTAAATTCTTAAGTATTCACACTCCAAGACTATTCTAACTCCACTCTTAGAGTTATTTTCTCTATGCTTAATCTTGAAATATTTCCACCATTGAAAGTACTCCTTGTCTCTATGCTCCCTTGGATGATTCCAAGCTCAAACCTTCCCAAACCTACTCACAAGTGCTACAAAGATCATGTTTACCTTAAAGAAATCCATCGGACATCCTTTCAATCCCATTTGAATGGGTATTCTATTCCAAAGTGATCAAGTTCCACCTTCACAATTATTTTGATCCTATTAGGTCTAGTATCCATCCAGAGGGTTTTTTTGGATTCTTGCAAAAAACTTCCACACAACCCTAAAAACAAACTTAGGACTCAGATACCCTTTTCCAAGACCTTAAATATTTTCAAGGTTTTAACTCCATAAACCATCCGTACACTACTGTCCTAAAATGTAGGTCTTTTAGGCCTATTTTCAAGCATTGACAGCAACCCTAAGTCTTATGTAATATCACTTGGTTTTTTTCCCTCACACACCCCTTTACAATAACACTTGATTCTTACTCTATTACACCCCTAACCAAACAAACCTTGCTCATCTAGGGCATAAACTTAAAAGTAGCAGCTCAACTCTTCAATACCTCTCCTTTCATATTTAAATATACATAGGCTCCCCTACAACATCCATCCACCCTTAGGAGATTCCCACAGTTTAATTTTATGTGGGAGCCATGGAAACAAAAACTACTCTAGACTGAACCAATAGACTCCCTAAAACTTAACCAATTTACAAATGCTAACAAATCAACTCTACAATACTTGCACAATGAATTAAAAATTCTTAAAAATACCTACTCAACACACATCCAACACTACTTTGATCAATTCAATCCATCTAATCACTCTGTAACTCAAAATGCTCTAATATTGCTAAAAATCAGAATTGTAGAGTTTCTTTCTATTCTAAGAACTTACTTACATTCAATCTACCTTGGGAAATGAGTCCTTAGGAATCTTAGGATACTTCCTGCACCATTTTAGGCCACTAGAATTGATTTTTCACCTCCATCTCGAGAGGAATCCAAATGTTGTCTATGTTGCATGCAACATTGCAACAATGTAAAATGTTGTCATGACAACATTGTAGCATCATTTACATAAATGCTTAAAACTAAATTTTATGACCTCTACTATGCTTGGTACAAGGAATATACATAATTAAGGCCTTTTTAGGCACTTTCCCAATCCTACCTAACTCTAGGACCCATTAAGACTCATTTTCCCTACTCAAGCCAAAATTATGCATTAAAGTAAACTAACTAAACTAGGTTGGATTTGACACTAACTATCAATACATCTAGTAACACACCTTGCAAGACCTACTAAGGTAAAAATTAAATACACACTGACTTGGCTAGGGTCAGTTACAAGCCAAAACATTCTAGGTTTTAGAGGATAGCCTAGGTGCTCTTGCACCAGAAATGTGATTCGATTGGAAAATGTAAGTACAGATGAATACACTACAAATATTTTCACCAAATCATTAGCCAAGGCTAAATTTCTAATTTCCAAGAAAATTGGTATGGTTGAAATGTAATTATTAAATTTTATATTTATTCATTTGTACTTATATTAAGATGTTTAATTCGGGCAATACTATTTACAAGGTTATCTCTAAGGTTATGGCTAATCGCCTAAAGGTGGTTCTCCCCTCTGTTATTTCCCCTGAATAGAGTGGCTTCATGGAAAATAGATCTATTTATGAGGGGGTTGTGGTTTCTCATGAAGCAATCCATATGGTTAGAATAGCACAAGTAGAGAAGATGATGATCAAACTGGACATTCACAAAGCTTATGATAATGTCCATAGTGGCTTTCTGATTAGTGTGTTGAAAAAGTTTGGTTTTTGTGACTCTTGGGTAGTTGTATTAATACTCCTATAATCTCTATTTTGGTGAATGGTAGTCCCCAAGGATTTTTTGAAACTAATAGTGGGATACGCTAGGGTGATCCAATCTCCTCCTTTCTGTTCATTATTTTGGCTGAAGTTCTGGGGAGACTTATCTCTAGCAAATGTAGTTCGGGCCAAAGGAAGGGTATTAAAGTAGTAGATGGGGTGGATCCTATTTACCACTTACAATTTGTGGATGAAACCTACTTAATGGGGGATTCTTCTTTAAGAGAAGTGAGGATGATAAGAAATACTATTGATTCTTACAGTTTTGTATTGGGTCAGAATGTTAATTGGAACAAATCAGAGGTTTTCTTTTTCAACACAAGTCAAGGAAAGCAGAGGCAGATTTGTGGGATCCTTGGTATGCGAATGGGTTTTGGGAAAGTATTTGGGCATCCCATTATTTGGTGGAGCTTTCAAGTCTCATCTATGTAAAGACCTTACAAAAATCTGTTTAAAATGCCTAGATGGATGGAAGAGTAAATGCCTCTATTTTGTTGAATGCATTCTAATGTTACAATCGGTGGTCTCTGCTATTACAGTGTTTTCTATGAGCTGTCTCAAGTTACCTAAAAATGTGATTTCCTGTCTAGAATGGAGCATTAGAAAATTATTTTGGAATGGCTCAAGTAATGATGATAAAATCCCACTCCTTGCTTGGGATAAGATATGTAAACCTAAAGTTTCTAGGGGTGATAGTATTAAAAACTGGAATCTTATGAATCTTTCTCTTGGTGCTAAGATGGTTTGGAGTATGTATGCTAATCCTGATATGTTGTGGGCTAAAATTCTTAAAGCCAAATATCTTGATTCGATGGAACCAAATAGAATTCTCACTATTAGGAACCCTCCTAAGGGCTCGATTATTTGGAACTTCATCCTAGATTGTAGATAGGTTATTACTAATCACTTGTCTTGGCAGGTTGGTGATGGGAGATTAACTTCATTCTGGAAGGATTCTTGGAAGGTGATGAACATTTGCACGGATGCTTGGGGTGAGAAATTGGTGGACTATTTCATAAAGAATCTAGATTCTTTGGGATCATAGTGGACATGGAAGGATGGAAGTCAATTGGGCCTCAATGGCCATCAGTCTGCTCTCCTACGAATAGTTTTTGAGAGTAGAGAGGTTATAATTACTGACAATGTTGACTCCTTGATTTGGTGTGCTTCAAAGAGTGGTCAATATTCAGTCAAACTTGGATATAAAATTATGGATAGCCCAAATCAACATGGGGAGTGGCCTACTAAATTATGTTGGGGGAAGGATTGCCTCCCTAAAGCTGGCTCCTTCACATGGTTGGCTATGTGGGGTCATATCTTGACTAGAGAAAGAAGGAAAAGTTATAGTTTCATTGGTCCTACTAAATGTGTCCTTTGCGAGGAAGCAAATGAGGATGTAGATCACCTTTTGGTTCAATGTAAATTTGCTAATGCCTGCTGGGATATGATTAAGAAAAAGTTGGATTGGTCAGGGCCCCTGCAGGATTCAATCAAGGAGTTGTTTCTTAGTTGGCCTTGGGAAAAACCACAGTCTATCATGTCTAAGGTATGGCAAATTTGTCCTTCTATTATGGTTTGGGATTTATGGAAGGAAAGAAACCACAGGATTTTTGAGAATAAGGAGGAATCCCTCGAAAGGTTCATGTTTAGAATTAATTCTTCCATTGAGGAGGTGTTGGGTGCCTCGACTTTTCTACTTAAGTCTTCTACTCCTTTTACTTTAGAGGATAGGAGAATCCAAATGATGAGGAGGTTCCTCTCCTAGAGTTTCTAGCTCTCTCCAAGACCTTCAATGGTCTCTCTTAGGGTCTCTCACTCTCTACCCTATTTAGATAATTCTTTCCTGATCCCCTAACCTCCTAAGAACTTCTCGCCAACTTCAAACTTCACTCTTCTCACTCTTTCTTCACTTCCTTGCAAGCATGGCTTCACAAGCCTCTAAACACTCCAATGGTTTCAAATACCTAGGGTTAGGATTTCCTAATCCCCTTAGGCCTATTCACACTCCTATGGATCCAATTTGGTGATCCCTTCAACCATTTTTCAATCGAGACCCAAAATCAACTATTTGGCCCTTGTAGCCTTTTTAGGCCTATTAGCCCTCCAAAACACTGAAAATGTGTTCTTGCTCCCACAAACCCTTAACAAACCCAAAAACCATTTGGATATTCTTTGTGTTTTTTTCTTTCCCTTGAGGATTCACTAGGTCTCAAACCCTAATGGTGTCCATATAGTAGATTTCTACCAAACCCCTAAAAATAAGGGTTTTGGAGACATGTAGACTGGTTTGGTAATGTGATCTTATTTATTTGATCAGTTGGACTCCTCTGATCTTCTCCTTCCACAAGAAGGTCTCCAATACATGCCTACTCACTTCCCCAACCTTGATTGGCTCATACCAATCACTCTGCAATCACCATTGCTACTGTTGCTTCCAATTACCCTAGCCAGAATGCTCATCACTCGCCTAGGGCCTGGTTGTTATTGGACTTCCCCTACACACACACACTCCACAAGCCATATTTACAGAGTATATACAAGGATCTAATGTATTCCAAGTGTTCATGGATTTTGAACCACAGGAACTCCAAGGAAACCAAACTTTTACATGCCTGGACCAAAACTGGCCAGTGAACTTGCAAAACACAAATTAATTAACAAAACTTAACTAGAAAGACTAAAATACTAAACTAACACCATAAAAATCTTGGAAATTACATTTCAAACACTATTTAATAATTAATTCAGTCCATTCAATCCAATAAAGTGATGGATGATGGCTCTGTCACAAAAACACACTGTAAATTGATCCTTCCTACTGATCAGGCCGTACAAAATGAAATCTAACCAACAAATTAGGGTTGGATTAACCTTTTATACTCCTATCCCATCTGTCTAGAATATTTGGTCTGGATTTGGGCACTCTAATGGCCGATTCCTAAAATCTAGGAAATGTTGTCATGACAACTTTGACAACTTTTGTCAAAATTGTAACTTTTCCATCTTGAGTGTCCTAATTGGTTTCAAACTTAACCAATTGACCTCAAATGGTTAGAAAATAACAAAACATTAAAAATCTTCCCAATTTGGGACTTTGGTCAACTCTTTTACTTTTGAGTTGACTTCTAAGTCTTAGACTCCTAGATTCAACTAGACTCAAACAACACAACCCTAATCTTTTCAAACCTAAACCACACCTCAAAAACATACTAGGGACTTTATACTTACTCCTTATTTATGGATGGTTGGACAAACCAACCTACAAGCCAAAATAGTTAAGATCTTCTAGTAGACCTTAAGGGTGCTCCTGCACCATACTCCCCCCCTACAAGAAAACAAGTTAGGGTACAGTTGGTGTCAAGAACTCCTCACTGACTCCATGTTTCTTGAAGTCACTCTCAGCTATTCAAGTGGCTTCTGACTCTGGTTGTTGCTTCCACTTCACTAGATGCTCCATGTAGATCTTATGTCTAGTTTTCTTCTTTACCCTTGAATCCAATATCTTCTTAGCTTGTGGCTTGTCTTGTTCCAGAGTCTTGAACTCTCTCATGTCCTTATGTACCTCTATTTTGTATTGTATCTCATCCATCTCTGGCCCCTTATACTTGACCAAATATTTCACATTAATGATAGGAGAAATTGACATCTCCTTGGGAAACTCTACCTTGTATGCATTATGTCTATATTTTGCCAATATCTTACAAGGTCCAATTTGTTTCATCTATAGCTTGCTAGGTATCCCTTTTTGTAGTCTCACCTTATTCAAGAACACCATGACTAATTCACCCACTTCAAACTACAATTCTCTTCTTCCCTCATCTTTCTTTGCCTTCAACTTTTGATTTGCCACAACCAAGGTCTTTTGCACTTGCTCATGAACGAACTTCATTGATTGTGCAAAATCATCAGCATGCCCATTGACTCCCTCATATCCTTTGAGGTCTCTGTGTTCCATCACACCCCTTGAATGTGCCCCATATACAATTTCAAATGGGCTCTTCCCTGTCACCCTATAGGTACTGTCATTGTAGGAAAATTATGCCTGTGGGATAACTTGCTCCCAACCTTGTCCATATTCCTTGTTCAGACGCCTAAGAAAGTTCCCAAGTACCCTATTGATCACTTCAGTCTGCCCATCTATTTGAGGATGATAGGCAGATCCATGAGATAAGTTTGTACCTAATCTCTTCCATAGGGTCTTCCAAAAGTGACCCGTGAACTTTACATCCCTGTCTGCAAAAATACTCATCGGTAGGCCATGAATCCTTACTACTTCTTTGAAAAACAAGTAGGCAATATGGCTGGCATCATGTGTTGTTTTACATGGTATGAAGTGACTCATTTTGCTAAACCTATCCACCACAACAAACACACTGTCTAAACCAGTTGGAGTCCTAGGTAATCCCACTATAAAGTCCATGCTTATGCACTCCCAAGGTCTACTTGGAATGGGTAAGGGATGGTAAAGTCCTGCATTTGATGAAGTACCTTTAGCCTTCTGACATATGCGACACTACTCCACATATCTTCTCACATCCTTCTGCATCTTTGGCCACCAATAGAACCTCTCCACTAGGTCCAATGTCTTATTCAGTCCAAAGTGTCCACTTAGGCTTCCATTATGCTTCTCTTATATGAGGTTCTCCCTCATTGAGCCTTTTGGAATACATAGCTTCTTGCCTTTGAATAGAAACTCATTTTGCAATGTATACTCTGCAAACTCACTATGAAAGTGATTCTCAAAGTCTCTACACACTTGATAAATCTCTGAGAAGTCTAAATCTCCCTCATATAGGTCCTTGAAACCTTTAACTCCAGTACTCTACATCTGAATCTCTTAGATGGTGAGTAGTCTCCTACTAAGGGAATCTACAACTTTGTTTTTCTCCCCCTTCTTGTATTTAATAGTAAAGGTGTAAGATTTTAGGAACTCCATCCACTTGATGTGTCTCAAGCTAAGATTATCTTGAGTGTTGATGTAGCTCAAAGATTGGTTATCTATGAAGACAAAAAACTCCTTAGGCAATAGTTATTTTCTCCACTTCTTTAAGGCTTGTACAAGAGCATATATCTCCAAGTCATAGGAAGAATACCTAGACTTAGCCTCATTGAGTCTTTCATTGAAAAAGGCCACAGGTCTGCCTTCCTGACTTAGAACAGCTCCCACTGCAATGCTACTTGCATCACACTCCATAATGAATGGTTTGTCAAAGCTTGGCAATATAAATATAAGCTAAGTAGCCACTTCTTTCTTTAGTCTCTCAAATCCATCATTAGCTACCTTTGTCCACACAAATTTTGTTATCAGTCCTCCTTTTATAATCTCTAGGACTGGAGCACAAATCTCACTAAATATTCTAATGAACTTCCTATAGAATTGGGCTAACCCATGGAAGATTCTAACCTCTATCCTTGTTTTAGGAGTAGGCCAACTTAATACAGCCTCTACCTTCTCCTTATCCATCTTTAAGTCACCCTTGGAAACCACAAAGCCAAGGTAGACTACCTCTTCTTTCATGAACTCACTTTTCTCAAGGTTTATGGTGAGTTTTTCCTCCTGCAACTTATTCAACACTAACTCCAAGTGTCTCATATGGTCCTCCTTTGTTTTACTAAAAATGAGGATGTCATCTAAATAGACAACTACAAAGACTCCTATATAGTCCTTCAAGACTTCATTAATCACCCTCATAAAGGTGATTGGTGCATTGGTAAGCCCAAAGGGCATCACTAACCATTCATACAACCCCTTTATAGACTTAAATGTAGACTTCCACTCATCACCCTCTTTCATCCTAATTTGATAGTACCCACTCTTCAAATCAATTTTAGAGAAGTACTTAGCAGACCCCAAACAATCCATCAAATCCTCTATTCTAGGAATTGGAAATCTATATCTGATAGTTATTATATTTATTGCCCTAGAATTAGTACACATCCTCCACTTACCTCCCTTCTTAAGAGCCAACACCACTAGGATATCACATGGGCTAATTCTCTTCCTTATCAACCCTTGGTCCAAAAGCTCTTGGACTTGTCTGGCTATCTCCTTTTTTTGCTCTAGTGTCATCTTGTATGCAGCCTTGTTTGGAAAAGATGCTCCTGGCATGAAGTCAATTTGATGACTTATCTCCCTCTTAGGTGGAAGGGTGGCTGGTGTACCCTCACAAATTATATCCTTGAACTGGTCTAGTAGTTCTCTTACCTCATGTAGTATAGGTGCCTTCTCATGAGACTCCTCCTCCTTTGGCTTTAGCAAGATTGCATAGCCAACTTCTTCTTCCTTTAGATCCTTTAGAAATTCTTTCCCACCTAGTAACATGGCACTGTATTTTTCCTTCTCCATTGTTTCCTCCTCTAAGATGGACTGTATATTGTAGGTGACCCCATCTTTCTTGAAAGTATACTTTTTATCCTTCCCATTATGGACTGCATCTCTGTCATATTGCCATGGTTTGCCAAGCAACAGATGGCAAGCATCCATTGGAAAAAATCACATAGTATCTTATCATGATACTTCCCAATAGAAAATTCTACCCACACTTGTTCATTGACTAGGATTTTCTGGCCCTTGTTCAACCATGTGACTTTGTAAGGGAATTCATGTGGAATTTTAGTGAGTTTCAGCTTCTCTACTGCCTCCTCTAATATTACATTGTGTGTAGATCCTGAATCAATGATCACCTTACTTAATTTCCCCATTATCTTGCACTTGACTCTGAAAAGAGCCCTCCTTTGCTTGTGTCCATCAGAATCCATCCTTGGTAGTTTCTTTAATTATTATTCTCCTAAGCATCAAACTTTCACCTTTCTCCTAATCCAAACTGACCTCTAAATGCTTGGTGTTGTCCTCCTCTTGGACATAATTGATCCTCTTTTCTCCTCATGAGGATGTTGGCTTATTTGGACACCTATATGCATGGTTCCCCAATTGTCCACAGTTGTAACATTTCATAGAGGAGAAATGAGATCCCCTTCCAAATCCTCCTGTCCTTCCTCTGCCACTATTGTAAGAACCCCTTCCTCTAATGTTGAATCCACCTCTATTACTGGACTCCTATCCTTGATCTACATATCTAGAGTCTCCTTGACTCCTACTATCATTTCCTTGACCACTTGTGCCTCCTCTCTAGCCACCTCTATTGTCTCTGCCCCTTCCTCTACTTTTGGAGCTAGAATCTTGTCTTTTCCTTAGTTTTTCTTCCACCTTCAAAGCCATTTGAAAACAACTATGAATGGAAGTCAGAGTGAACAGACTAAGCTCTTCTTGGATGTTCCACCTTAATCCATTAAGGTATCTTTCCACTTTAATTCTCTCTATCTCTTGTATTCTTGATCTAAGACAAAGTTTTTGAAATTCTTCGGTATAGGCTGCCACATCTAGGTTTTTTTCCTAAGATTTTGCCTCTTCTTATGCAGTTGGATGTCGTAATCCTCTAGAAGATAATACTCCTTCACTTTTTCCATCATTGTCTTCCAATTTTTTATGGGCTTCTTGCCCTCTTTCTCCCTTTCTTCCTGCAATAACTTCCACCATGTAAGTGTTTGCCCTCTTAGCCTTGACTTGGCTATCTTCACCTTTTGGGATTTTGTAATTCCATCACACTCGAAGTGATTCTCTATCCCTTCAAGCCATTCTATAACTAACTCTATATCCATCTTACCAGAGAACATTTTTATTCCTTCTAGAGCCTTCCCACTCAATGCTTTGAGTGCTTTGAGGAATGGTTCCTCAGGTAGAAGAGAATCAGGCTCTGGTTCTACTTCCTCTTCTAATGGAGATTTACCTTTATCTAACCCTCCATGCACTTCTTCTCTCAATTTTCTGGTTTTCTCTGCAACCTCTGTCATTTTGATATTCATTTCCTCCATTGCTTCTTTAAGAATCCTATTCTTGATTTTCTTCTCTGACAAATCTTTGGCCAACTCTGCATTGGTCACCATTCTGGACTCACCTATGGACTCACTCCAATCTGACATACACCAATTCAATCACCCAAGCCTTTCAATGGCTCTGATACCAATTTGATGAGGAGGTTCCTCTCCTAGATATTATAGCTCTCTCCAAGACCTTCTAGGGTCTCTCACTCTCTACCCTATTTAGAGAATTCTTTCATGATCCCCTAACCTCCTAGGAACTTCTCACCAACTTCAAACTTCACTCTTCTCACTCTTTCTTCACTTCCTTGAAAGCATGGATTCACAAGCCTCTAAACACTCCAATGGTGTCAACTAACTAGGTTTAGGCTTTCCTACTCCCATTAGGCCTATTCACACTCCTATGGATCCAATTTGGTGATCCCTTCAACCATTTTTCAATCGAGACCCAAAATCAACTATTTGGCCCTTGTAGCCTTTTTAGGCCTATTAGCCCTCCAAAACACTGAAAATGTGTTATTTCTCCCACAAACCCTTAAAAAAACCAAAAACCAATTGGATATTCTTTGTGGGTTTTTCCTTCCCTTGAGGATTCACTAGGTCTCAAACCCTAATGGTGTTCATACAGTATATTTCTACCAAACCCCTAAAAATAAGGGTTTTGGAGACATGTAGACTAGTTTGGTAATGTGATCTTCTTTCTTTGATTAGTTAGACTCATTTGATCTTCTCCTTCAACAAGAAGGTCTGAAATACATTCCTCCTCACTTCCCCAACCTTTATTGGCTCATACCAATCACTCTGCAATCACCATTGCTACTATTGCTTCCAGTTACCCTAGCCAAAATGCTCATCACTCGCCTAGGGCCTGGTTGTTCTTGGAATTACCTTGCACACACACACTCCACAAGACATATTTATAGATTATATACAATTCTTTGATGGATTCCAAGTGGTCATGGAGTTTTAACAATGGGAACTCCAAGAAAACCAAACTTTTACATGACTGGACCAAAACTGGCCAGTGAATTTGCAAAACACAAATTAATTAACAAAAATTAACCAGAAAGAATAAACTACTAAACTACCACCATAAAAATCTTGGAAATTACATTTCAAAAACTATTCAATCATTCATTCAGTCCATTCAATCCAATAAAGTGATGGATGATGGCTCTGTCACAAAAACACACTGTAAATTTATCCTTCCTACTGATCAGTCCATACAAAATGAAATCTAACCAACAAATTAGGGTTGGATTAACCTTTTATACTCTTATCCCATCTGTCTAAACCATTTGGTTGGGATTTGGGCACTCTAATGGCCAATTCCTAAAATCTAGGAAATGTTGTCATGACAACTTTAAAAGTTGTCATGACAACTTTGACAACTTTTGTCAAAATTGTAACTTTTCCATTTTGAGTGTCCTAATTGGTTTCAAACTTTACCAATTGACCTCAAATGGTTAGAAAACAACAAAACATTAAAAATATTCCCAATTTGGGACTTTGGTCAACTCTTTGACTTTTGAGTTGACTTCTAGGCGTTAGACTCCTAGAACCAACTAGACTCAAACAACACAACCCTAATCTCTTCAAACCTAAACCACACCTCAAACACACACTAGGGACTTTATACTTACTCCTTATTTATGGATGGTTGGCCAAACCAACCTACAAGACAAAATAGTTAAGATCTTCTAGTAGACCTTAAGGGTGCTCCTGCACCACCAAAGTGAATAGCCATCTACATGCATTTGATTTAGGAAAGGTGGTCTCCAGCCTGGGAAACATAAGTCAGGCAGAGAGAAGATCAAATGGGAAACCCCGGAATGGGGCTAACTGAAAGTTAACTTTGATGGTGCTTCCAAAGGGAATCCTGGCCCCTCTGGTGTAGGTGTGATTATTTGTGATTGGACTGGTAATATTCAGGCATATGGTGCCCAAAAGTTAGAGGTGGGAACTAATAATGTGGCAGAGGTGAAAGCGGCTATTTTGGCCTTGAATTTATGTTTAAAAATGGACTGTCAAAAAAATCATTTGGAAGGAGACTCTCAGATTATTATTCAGACTATCCAAAAATATATAAACAAGCTTGGCATCTTCAAAGATACATTCATGTTGTGCAAGATCTTCTTTCTAAATTTGAAGCCTTCAAAATTAGTCATATTCGACGAGAAGGGAATTGTGAAGCAGACATTCTATCTAAGTGGGTTGTTTCCCTTAAAAATATTAATGAGGTTGTGTGGGACAATTTTAACATGTTGGGAGTTGCAGACTTCGGTTGCAACCTCTAATCAGCCTCTTTAATTTTATGCATGGACACTGGTAGCCTTATGGTTTTTAATATTTTTTGCGTCCCTTGTAAATCATCCCGTGCGGTTTCAAGTTGGCGACCTCTTGGCTCGTACGAAAGGTGACATCTGACCATTAATGCAAGTATTCTCATTTATTGAGTGTAAGGTTGATGGCTATAAAGGAATCCTTTTGGCTCTCTTTCTGTGTGGATTGAATGTTTTGAAGGCTTGGTCTGGAATTTAGAGGTGGTTTTCATAATACTCTAGTTTCTTGTGAACGGTCGAGCTTTGGAATTAAGTAGGAAAATGGAAGCTACATTCTCTATGGATAGATTCAAGCAATAGAAAGCCATCAAAGGCCCAGTTTTGATGGCTCGACTATGAGGTCTGGTGGAAATAAAGCAGGATAAGGTGGCTCAGGTTGTTGGGGATGTTTTAGGGCCCTCCTTTGTGAATAGGAAGAAGAAGTGGAGAATCAACCTTGATATAATATCAATGGTAATGGCTTGGGGACTAGAAATTGGGAGAGATTGTGCAGGAGTGAAGTGGCTGGTGTCTTTTTTGTTTAGTCAAGACCTACTCTATGAAATGGACTCCATTCTAGAGTGGGCGATCCCCAGCATTGGGTCAGATATCACAGAATGCTTCGAAGATGAAAACAAGGCTCAAATTTATGGTTTCGTTCCCTTTATTATGTGGTGGAGTAAGGTGGATAAAGGAAATTTTAGGGTGGACCGGGCTTGAGCATGGAGTAAGCTGAAGGAAATGGTGGCAGAAAATGAAGCAAAAAAGGTCATGGAGTGGAGTCTGGTGCCTGTCATGGTGTCACGTCGTAAGAGGTTGAGGCAAGGATGATTGTGCTCTGTAGGAAGATGAGCATCTAGTTTTAAAATTGGTAAATTTTCCCTTTTTGTTGTTGAGCCCTCGATGCCCCTGCTGTGCAAGAAATATGATAAATGGCCTTTTATATGACCTCTGATGACAGAGGGTTTTGAAGATGATAGTTTTTGTGGTTGGGGAATGTTTTTACTCTCATTGATAGGATTAGCACAATCATGAAAATATCTACATATTGTCAAAGCCTGGCTCAGGTCTATGCCTACGTCAGAGTGGCTCGACGTGTTGTTATTACCGATTATTGACTGTACCACGATGTGATGTTTTTTGGGTTTGGTTGCTTCAAGGATGTTTTTTGTTTCCCGTTGTGACATTCTCTCTCTTGTATGTTTTTAGATGGATAATGGATTAGTAGATAGGCGTGCATGAAATTTTTGTAGATATTGATATGATCAGTTGTAAAGAAAATTTGATATATCTGATATACTCATAATGTAATCCTCTTTCATATTAATAAAATCAGTGTTCCGATAAAAAAAAAGATGTTTAATTTGTAAAATATACTTTTCATGTGTGTGACTCCATGACTTTATGGGCCTTGGGATATTCTTTGAAAGGTGATGAATTTTTAAAGGATAAACACTTATGTAAACCCAGTATCATGATGGATGTCATGTGACTTGATATCCATGGACATATCATGATAATTAATAAAATATTATGGTAGATATCATGAGAATTGTTATCTATGGATAAGTCATAATATTTAAAACTATCATGGTGGATAATATGTGTGAATAATATCCTTATATCATGACTTGATATCTTTATGATAGGCATCATGTGAAATGATGCCAATGCACATATCATATAAGTTTCCATATGAGAGTGTTAATAAACATAAAGTGACTTGATATTCAAGAATCCACCATCTCTCCTAATATCTCAATGAGGTGATATTTCTCTTGTAGATATAATGAAGGATAGAGTTAATCTTCCCTAGATAAGCAGGAGTGTTAATGTTTGTAGCTTAGGTCGGATTATTCTAACATAAGTATTTGATATATATACTTCTTTAGATAAAATAAAAATTATACATTATCATTGTACATTTCATGATCTCATTAAGATTCATTCTATAGTTATCATTACTTGACAACTATGATAGTTATGATTGTTAACTATCATAGTTATCATTATTGATAACTAATATGAGTAAAAGTAATGTCAGTGATATAATTGATATTGTTATCAACTTTAACTGTTAATAAATTTGATGACAGTGTCATTATTAACAATGATTTTGTTAAACATATGTTGATAGTATCATTATTAACAATGATTTTGTTAAACATATGTTTGGACATAAAATAGAATGAAGGCCGATATGTATCCGTTGGTATAATGTTCAATGTTAATATGAATATCAACATTAACAAGTCGATAATGAGGATCGACTTTGATAAAAAGTAACATGTCGATAATGAAATTTTCTACGTTGGTAAACTTTGATAAAATAATGTATCACAAAGAGACATCACTCTTCATGAGACACATAGTCTCACGAAGAGGTATGTCCCTTCGTGAGATATCCTTGAAGAATATATATATTACATCAAATTCATTTGATGAAAATAATTAATATAGCAATACAATTCAGCCTTAGTTTGAATATATATATATATATATATATATATATATATATATATATATATATATAAAGTCATCGATACACATTAATTAATAATAAGATCATTTATATTATATTTATATTTATATATATCAAATAAGTGATTTTATATAATATCAATTTGGAGATCAATATATATATAAAGATAATATTCTAAGGAGAAATTACCAAGATATACTTATATCTATCTAAGATTGGATAACATTCTATTGTTAATTTATCAAATATATATACATAAAATTTTAAATAATTACATATCCTAAATCTGATCAAACAACAACATGGTATTAGAGCCAGTCTAAGGAAGATCCGATCAGGTTTTAAATCAAGAGGAAAATCAAACTCCCATTCATATTAATTGTATGCGAGGACTAAAATGATAAACGAAGTCATATTTGAAGATCGTCTTGAAGGAGCCTCAAATTGTGTTTCATGGAAGTTTAGAATTATGCTCACTCTTAGAGAACATGAATTGGACACATTTGTAGAAAATGAGAAAGAGATGCCTAAAGATGAAGGAGATAAACGCCAATAGATAAAGAATAAAAATAAATCCATGAAACTATTGGTAGATGTTGTCAAAGACCATATAGTGCTCATTATCTTCAAATTGGACATTGCATACAAAATGTTCTCAACATTAGAAAATATGTATGAGATTAATAACACTAGCAAGGCATTATCACTTAAGAAAAATCTTCAGCATATAAAGATGAACAAAGGAGAATCTATTTCATCATACTTTATGAGGATTACATAATTAAGGGACCATCTTTCCAACTATTGGGAAAATTATTGATAGCAAGGAGTTATCTATGTTGTCCTTGAATGGACTACTAGCTTCATGGGAAGAATTCATTCAAGGAATTAGTGCTCGTCCAAAATTTCCTAAATTTGACTGGTTGAAGATAGACTACTTTCAAGAGGAATCTAGGCTAATCACCAGGAGTTGTAGACACACTAAAATGGACAGGCTTGCAACTTTACATTAAAAACACTAATTTTCATCTATTAATTAATGGTTTCTTAATCATTAATTAATCATCTATTTTCTTCTAAATTCATCTTTCTCAAATCATCTAATCCA
>MU226084.1:3310663-3321420 GCA_018584345.1 Thuja plicata
AAGAGTGGGGGATGGACTAGTGCTCCCAGAGTTGGGTTGGGTGCTATTTTGGAGGAGGAGGAGGCACCCCAGTTAGTTTGGAGGGTGCGCAGGCGAACAGCTACAGTTTTGGCTCCCCGACATGAGGATCAGGTTATTATTGAGGATGTGGATGTGGAGATTGTGGATATAGACATAGAGGCTCTAGATGAGCAGAGTGTTGAGACAGGTTCCTCAGGGGAGAGTGGTAGTACTGGGAGCAGCACTGGGGAGAGTTCAGAGAGTGCAGATGATACCTTGGTTCCCAGGAGGAGAGGAGATGATGGACTGGGAGGCCAGGAAGAGGAGGGTGATATGGACGTTGCCATAGGTGGTATGGATGATGATCCATCGGAGGTGGAGCGCCTCACCCAGTAGGTTCAGGATCTGCAGGCTCGACTTGCCTTATCTAATGCACGTGCAACTGTCTTGGAGGCTCGTGTTATAGCAGCTGAGTCTAGAGAGCGATAGGCTCGGGCCAAGGTTCTCTCTTTTATTGATAGTGTATAGTATGTTGCTCACAAAGATATTTTGGATAGGTACTATAGATCTGGGCGAGATGCTCAGAGAGATATTGACTACTTGAGATGCCATTATGAGGGCGCAGTTCCTGCGGCAAAGAGGGTGCCTAGTTATACAACATCACAGAGATCTAGCAGGGCTCATCATTCTCAGAGTAGTGGTGTCAGAGCTCCTGAGTCCTCTCACAAGACAGATTTTGATATGCCTCCCCCTCATGCGCCTCTTGGCGAGGGTGGGGGTAGCTCTTGTTGACTATGATCCTTGTTCAATTTTTGTAGTGATTCATTGTATACTCTGAGTAGTTCCATTTTTGTATCCCGATACACTGATATATATTGATATACATGTTGATTACCTTCTTTGATAAGACTTGCAACTCTTTTTGTACTCAGATATTTTGATTTATATGAGATGCAGCTAGTGTTTTTGATGTGATGTGCAATGTTTACTTTGCTATATGTATGATTCTACATGATATGGTGGTTTAGATGATGAGATGTATATGTAATGTGTTTCTATTGTGCAGACTTGTATATGGATGATTTACTTTTCCTATGATACTAACATGTCATGCAGGATGGTGTGAATGAGATGCATGTTTATATGAGATTCTTATGGATGCATGTATTTTGTTGATTTATCATGTATGCAACTACCATGTTTTTGTACTTTTCTGATGCACTTAATGAATGAATGCAATCTACTATGCACAAAATATCTGAGTAATGTATGTGTTAGTTAGAAAGAAGTTAGTTTGGATAGATGCACTATGAGATTTGATCTAATAGAATGTAATGATAGAAAAGTTTGCTTTTTGCAGTTTTGGATAGATATGATGTGATAGAAAGGATGAATGTCCCAAGTCGCTGCCCCTGTTTCCAGTATTTGTCATCATTGCATCTTTTTTTGTATTTTTTGATATTCCAGAAGAGCGTCGAATGATCCAGATCACATACCACCTGGATACCGCCATGACCTCTTGATAGTAGAAGAAGTAGAGAGATTAAATAGAAAGAGACCCATAGCGTACCCAAATATTGACCATCTAGGTTTGACTATGTTCTCTATTTAAAAAGAAAGAGAGTCAAAAGCACCTAGATATTGACCATCTAGATACTGCTTGTCCTCTGAATTAATCTAAAACAAAGAAACTAAGATAGAACTCCTATGTACCCAGAGTCCATCTGGATAACACCGTGAGCTCTTGATTTCTGAAAGGGAAAGCCAAGAAAACAAGATAGAACTCCTACGCCCCTAGAGTCCATCTGGATAGCATCACGAGCTCTTGTTTGCAGCATAAAGGGAAAGACCATAGAAACCAAGATAGAACTCCAAAGCACCCAAAGTCCATCTGAGTAGTGCTGTGAGCTCTTGATTCTATAAAACCAAACAAGCAAAATAAAAGAGAAGGAATGTCCAATTCTTTCTCAGGGTTAAGCTCATATTATGGAACTACGCGGCTGCCAGATAAGTGACAGCGCCTTTCGCATTTATCCTAAATCATCATGGCCTTGAAATTGAAGTGAACATTCAATAGACAGCAATCAAAGAAAATAAGTCATGATCTATCCTAGCTACTCTCCTCACATGGTGGATCCTGGAGTAGCATAAGAACATAACCCTGAAATATAGACTGACATCTGACCGAATTGCTAGTCAACATTTTTGTATGGTTCCTCGATGCAGTTGGATTCTCTTGATTGGCTCAAACTCTTTGGATAGGCTTTATTGGCTTGAATTTTTTGATCAAGTTGGCAGCTGATCAAGCTGTGTCAGATGTGTGCAATGCTTGTTCACAAAGCTCATGATTGTGATAGTATTAATTGATAGATTTGATTGCTTTGATCATGTTGGCAGCTGATCAAGCTGTGTTAGATGTGCCTAATGCTTGTTCACAAAGCTCGTGATTGTGACAATTGATAGTTTGGCTTGGTCGTCTGTTGCTTTCTGATTGAATTGAGAGATTGATAAAGCTGTGTCAGATGAGCCCAATGCTGATATGCAAAGCTCATGATTGTGACATTTGATTGACTGGGCATTCTTGCCCCTTGCTCTCTTGATAACCGAGTTGGTTTTATTGCTTTGGGATTTTGCAATTTTTTTGAATATTTTTTATGAAGATTGATTTTCTCTTGATTTTTGATGATTTTTCCAATTTTTAGGATTTTTTAGAACATTTGCAACTGCCCCCTAGTCTGGTGGACCAATATGAACCATGGGTAAGTGTTTGGTTCTCATAGTGGATTGAGCTTCTGTATATAGCTTGGGATAGTCAATCTTTCATTTTGAAGTGTGCTCAAGCTTTTCGAGCTCATTGATGGTGAAGCTAGATTTGAACACTTGGCGCCTGTTTTCCAGGTTTTCACCAAGGTACCTACTCAATAGCACCTGATTGCCAAGTTTTCACTGAGAGAGCAATTTTGTTTTTCTCTTTACTTTTTTTGCTTTTTTGCTTTTTTTTTTGGTTGTCACCAAGGCGCCTGTTTGACACGTTTTCACCAAGGTAACTTTTGTATTTTTTTTATTTTTTGGAATTTTCTGGATATGTAGATAAATGCCTTAACCATAGAGACCTTTAAGGGTAGAACCTCTTCAGGTGCATTTTTTTGATGTAGCTGGGGAGCTAATCTCCTTCTGGTGTTGCTAGTATGAATTCCCCACTCTGAGTAGCGCTGATAATAACAAATGGTCCTAGCCAGTTAGGCTTGAACTTTTCAGGTTTGACTCGCTCTGCTTGATCCTTCTAATTTTCCATGAGGACGAGGTCTCCTACCTCAAATGTTCATAGCTTCACCTTCTTGTGATAGTTCCTTCTAAGGCGATTCTAATAGCCTTGTAAGTGGTCGAAGGCATGCTACCTTCTTTCATCTAGTAACTCTAGCTCACTAAACCTTGCTACTCTATAGTCTTCATCTAAAACCAGGTTCTTCAATGATATCCTTAGGGATGGGATTTCTACTTCGAGGGGTAATACCACCTCTGATCCATAGACTAGAGAGAAAGGAGTGGCTCTGTAGGTGTTCTCACACTAGTTCTGTATGCCCATAATGCGGGACTAAGCTGTAAATGCCAGTATCTCCCTGATTCATTCACTATTTTCTTCAAGATTTTCAGGATCATTTTTTTTGTAGCTTTGGCTTGGCCATTCCCTTGAGGGTATTAAAATGAGGAGAACCCTTGTTTGATGTGGAACTGTTCACATAGGTATTCAACATCCTTGTTCTGGAAATGTGTACCATGATCTATCAGGATTGTTTGGGGTATCCCGTATCGACAGATGATGTGGTTAAGTATGAACATCGCTATTTGCTTTCTAGTGATGTAAGTGAGGGGAATTGCTTCCACCCACTTGGTGAATTATTTCGTTGCTGCTATGATGTACTTGTGTATGTTTGCTGAAGAAGGTGTGATTTTGCCCACTAGGTCAAATCCCCACATTGAAAATGGTAAAAGATGTGATGGGATTTAGTCCCTGGGCTGGTGCATGGATGAGGTCTCCATGAATTTGACACTATCTACACCTTTGAACATGCTTGTGTGCATCTGTCTCTATTGTGGGCCAATAGTATCCCATGCGGATTATTTTCTTAGCTAAGCTGTTGCCACCTCCGTGGGTTCCACATGTACCTCGTACAAAGCTTTCTGGGATTCCATGGAAGTGAGACATCATAGTAATGTTCCATCCAGACTTTGTCTGTATAGAGTAGTTGAGAGTATGGTATACCTAGAGGCTTGGCGGATGAGGGATTTTCGCTGGTTCCTAGACAAGTTTGGGGGTAAGATGTTATTTTGGAGATATCTATAGACATCTTGGTACCATGGGGATTCAGGACCAACAAGGACACACGCTGATTCTATAATAGATGCATGATGTGATGGCACCAAGAGTTGCTCCACTAGAAACTAGAATTTGGTATCGTTACCTGGCATATCAATCAGTGATGCTATGGTAGCCATCGCGTCTGCCGCTTTGTTCTGTGCTCTTGGGACTTGCTTGAAGAGAATGTAATGAAACTTGGTGCGCGGTCATTCCATCTATGCTCTGTATGGTATGAGCTTCTCATCTTTGGTCATATAATCATTGTTAACTTGACTAATGACCAACTATGAATCGCCAAAGACTCTAAGGTTCTTGATTCTCCATTGAATGGCTAACTTTAGACCAATGACCAATGCTTCATATTCTGCTATGTTGTTGGTGCATTAGAAGTTAAGTCTGAAAGACTTTGGATTTGTATCATGATCTGGAGTGATAAGAACTATCCCTGCCCCCGCACCATGGTTCGTACATGATCCATCAAAATAAAGTTGTCATACATCAATCGCCAGTTGTAGTGTCATGATAGATTCGTCAGGAAAGTCAGAGATAATAGGCTGGTGGTCTTGAATTGGTGCCTCTGCTAGTTGATCTGCGATCACTTATCCTTTGATAGCCTTTCTGTCTACGTACTCAATGTCAAACTCGCTTAATATCATTACCCTCTTTGCCAGTCATCCCGTGAGCACTGCTTTGCTTAGGAGGTACTTGAGAGGATCAATATGTGTGACCAATTTCATTTGGTGACTCAACATGTATTGTCTTAGCTTCTGGTAAGCAAAAACAACTGCCAGGCATGACTTCTTAATTGGCATATAGTTTAGCTCGTATCCAACCAAAGTCCTACTTAGATAGTAAACGACCCTCTCTTTTCTTGCATCATCATGTTGTGCCAAGAGTACACCTAACACTGATTTCGTTGCTAAGATATATAGAAGCAATGGTCTACCTTGTACTGGTGGTACCAATATAGGAGACTTAAGAGGGAGTCTTTGAATATCTGAAATGCATGTTCACATTGCTCTCTCCATATGAACTTGATGTCTTTATGCAATAGATGTTGGAATGGGTGGCACTTGTCTGCCATTTGAGCTATGAAGCATCTGATCGATTGGAGTCTTCCTTGTAACCCCCTTAGTTGTCTCAGGTTTGATGGTGGAGGCATTTCCAATATTGCTTTGACCTTTGCTGGATCCACTTCGATTCCTCTGTGTGATACTATGAACCCCAATAATTTTCCCGCTGTGACACCGAATGCACACTTTTTTGGATTTAGTCAGACTTTGAATTCCTGCATTCTGTCGAAGATGGGTCCCAAAACCTCAAGATGATCCTTTTGAAGGATTGATTTGGATAATATGTCATCCACATAGTCTTCCATTGTCTGGTGGATGAGATCATGAAATATAGTCATCATAGCCCTTTGATATGTCACTCCAGCATTCTTTAGACCAAATGGCATGACATTCCAACAATATGTTCCCCATGGACATGTGAAATTTGTTTTGTGTTGGTCCTCTAGCGTGATCCTTATTTGATTGTAACTGAAAAGCCATCCATGAGTGATAGCATTTGATGTCCGAAAGTTAGGTCTACTATCATATCAATGTTTGGTAAAGGAAAGTCATCCTTGGGACATGCTATGTTTAGATCCCAGAAGTCTGGGCAAATCTGTATCTAACCACTATGCTTTGTAACTGGTACCAGATTAGATATCTAGTCTGCATATGGTATAGGTCTAATGAATTTAGCATCTAGGAGCTTTTTCAGTTTCTCCTTGACCAGTAATGCAACATGAGGATGCATCTTTCTCAGCTTATGTTTGACAGGTTTAGCATTGGGTAGCAATGGGAGATGGTGTAGCACTAACTCTGGATCTAATCCTAGCATATCCAAGTAGGACCATGTGAAATTGATCATTCTTGCTTTGAAGAAACTAATGAACTGTTCTCTCTCCTAAGGAGTGAGTGACTTTTCCAAGTAAATGTTCCTTGGGTTCTTGTCATCCCCCAAGTTGATCTCCTTCATTTCTTCTGTTAATAATTCTGATTTCTCCTCTGTTAAGGCAAGGAGTTCTTTCTTTCCATCTTCTAGCACCTCAGTGAGGTTTTTGCTAGAAGATACATTTTCTTTTAGCTTTTTAATCTTTTGCTCTTTTTTCTTTTGTGGACTGGAAAGAGGAGCTTCCTCCCTGAAGTATGCTGCTCTGTCTAGGTTAATGGAGAATCCTACCTTGTGATCTTCTGATGGAATGCCTTCCTTGAGTCCCATGAAATGAGCTATCTCATTGTTTTTCTCGAAGACATCTAGATCAGGTGGCCCTTGTTGATCCCACTCTATGAGCTCAGGGTGTACAAGACAGACACTTTCACTACTGTTTGTCTTTGGCTGACTGGATGGGACTGTTGTTATGGTGCCTACAAAATTGGACTATGATGTGGACGCTCCACTTGAGGTTTGATAAATGACATGTTTGTCTATACAGGGTTGTTCGGTGATGGTCAGTTCGTCAAACGGGTTAGCTAGATTTATGATAATGTCAGCCTGAGGGGAAAATATGGGATTGATGGTTCAGAGTCATGGAGGGATCGCCACTCATACTCATGGGAGTCAGTCTCAATGGAATATTTGTCCGATGTCTCACTTCCTTGATTATCGTTGATTGTTAAGTGTAGGTTTATTTGGGATTGTATGGTTCCCTCTTCGACGGGCAACAACTGTTCTAATATGTTGCTTGTTAGGACATGCTCTGTGTTGTGCCCCTGGTGCATCTCTACTAATTTCTCATGATTGACTTGAATGTCTTGGATCACAGGACTAGTGCTTTTTTGTCCATATCCCAAACCTCTTGTGTTTCTCTGGGTTGGTGGGAGAGGCAATTCATATATGCCTTGTTGTCTTGCCCCTAGCCCAGTTGTATCATCATACCCAAATCCTTGTATCATTGTGTAACCGTTACCATAGTTCGACAAAGGTAATGGAGGCCTGATTGTCTCAAGGGAATCTTGGTATAACCAGTTATTGATGTCTTGTTCAAAAGGATTTTCTTCCGCTATGTCTCCCCACTGGACAAAAGTTGTGGGTGGACATCTGAATAGAATAGGCTGCAGAGTTTCTATTGCAATAACCGGTTGTGGCATGCCATGATTTCTTGGGCTTTGAGGCATGTGTGTGATGGTAAAAGCCTCTTCATATCTATATTCACCACATCCCTTATCTGTGATGGATATCTAAGATTTGCAAGGGTGTGTTTTTGACAACAGGACCAATGCAAACAGGTAGAATGATAATACCATTAGAGGACCTTTCCTCTTCATCATAAGCTCTGATATTTATCCTCCTTGTGACATCAATGCTTGATTCTAAATAGCCCAGTTTCTTGATTAACTTTAGAGTACATATGTTTAACCCAGCTCCACCATCAACAAGGACCCTATGGACAATGCTTTTGTGGATCTGGACAAGTAAGTGTAGAGGATCATTATGCAGGGGTTTATGTGGTGGCACATCATGGTCTGTGAATGTGGCATGTTTGTTAGCTGTTATATGGTTGACCATTGTTTGGAAGCTCTCGGGTGTTATGTCCCTTGGGACAGCTGCATTCTGAAGTGCTTGGTCAAGTGCCAGTTTGTGCTATGGAGATATGCACAATAGGTCAAACATGGAGATCTGGGCAGGTGTGCGCTTTAGTTGGTCCACTATGCTTGTTTATGGATCTGAATTTGCTATAGAATTGGTTGATGTAGTAGTTGAGGATGGTACTCCTTGCAAGATGACTCTAGCATGATGCATTGTTACAGCACAATTGTTACCTTGGTCTCTGATAGTGATTGTAGCCACATGGTTATCTAAAGGATTGAGGCAATTAATGACATTATCACTGTTTGCATATGTATAGTTAATTTGTTTCATTTGGCCATTAGACCCAGAGGCTTTTCCCTTGTTGTGATCATGAAAGGTATCGTTGAATATAGTGTGATCAGTTGTGCATTTGGTTTGAGTATTCATCACATCGATGATCCCTGTGTCAATCAGATCTTAGATAGCATGTTTCAATCGGTAGCAGTTGGCCGTTTTGTGCCCTTTCACCTGATGGAACTCACAGAAATCTTTGTCATTATACCAGCTTGGTTTGTTTTCATCTTGTTCAAATTTCCTAATTTCTAGGAGAGTGATAGTGTTTGATTGTATCAACTTGCGTAAAGCTGATTCTATCGGCTCTCCTAATGGTGTGAAATCTTGTTGCTGGAATTGAAACCGTGGTTTGCATTGATTCTATTGATGACTATTTGACACAGCGGCTGCTTGTACAGGGGGAGGTTGGTTTTGGGTGTATGCTTGTTTAGTGGGCCCTGTGGGTTTTTGGTTTTCCACAGGTGCGCCTTGCAGTGACACCTTGGGTTGTGCGTAGTTGACTGTCTTCACATTAATGACACCATCGCTAGTGACATTTTTGTTTTTGTTCCACCACTTAGCTTTTTCCATTGCATTCTTATTCATATTTGTTTGTGTGGGATCTGCAAGGATTCCTCGTTTGACTAAGTTCTACTCACAACAAACTCCTCTTTCGATCATTTGTGTGAAGTTTGGAGCTAACTGTAACTCTGTTGTGAATGACATGTCTGGAATTAGATTGTCAACAAACATGACTATTAAGTCTTGTTCGGGCACATCATATGTTATATGGTTTGTCATATTCCTCCATCTCTATAGGAATTTCACAAAAGACTCTCCATCCTTTTGTTTAATGTCACAAAGATCCTTGATGCTGACCTTGCACTCGATGTTATGATGGAAGTGAGCTATGAACTTTTTAGCCAATTCTCCCCAAGACTGAATGCCATGAGGTAGATGTGAGAACCATTCCATTGCTGGTCCAGCCAAACTTTGTGGGAACAGTTGCATTAGATATGTCTCATCATGAGCGACTTCGACGCAACTAGCAAAAAACTCTCGAATATGCTCAAAAGGGTTGGTACTGCCCCTATACTTGTCAAATTTTGGTACCGAGAAATGATTTGGGAATAGAGACATGTGAAGAGAATGATCAAAGGGATACGGGTATAAATCCTCTGTGGTATAGGATTTAGTCTGCCCCTAATTTTGCATATCCATCATTTGGGTTTGAAGGGTTTGCATTTGTTGCATTAGCATGTCCATTTGATATTGAGGCCGGTGTGTGTGGACATTCTTTTGTGTCGTGGTGGGTATGAGGCTACGCCTCTGTGTCCCTTGAGTAAGAACATATGATTTCATCCTAGGGACGTGATATTGATTCCCCACCGAGTGATTTTTAACTAGAGGGACATGAGTAACCCATGGGGGGTTTTGATGCACTTGTTGTTGTGATTGAAACAGGGGTTGATACTGCTAGGGTTTGTATTGCTGTTGTTGAGGTTGGGCTTGAAACTAGGGTTGATGTTGCTGAGGTTAGATTTGAGGCAACTGAAGCTGGGGTTTCTATTGCGGGGGTTGGAACTGAGGCAACTGAAGTTGGGGTTGTTGTTGTGGGGATTGAAACTGAGGCAACTGAAGCTGGGGTTGTTGTTGTGGGGGTTGGATCTGAGGCAACTAAAGCTGGGGTTGTTGTTGTGAAGGTTGGATTGGTGTCAGAATGGGCAAAGGTGTAGCCTTGGGCGGGCCTTGACTGTAAGTCATTCCTGCAGAGATGGATCCCTACGGGCATGATGTGTTGTTCCCAAGGTTAGTGTGAATTTATTGCAGTAGCGGCATAGTTTCAGAATAGTTGATGTTTGGTGGGATGGAAGGCATAGCATGAGAGCTTGATTATCTTGGCCATGAGACCAAAGATAGAGGCATACTAGTGACCATAGGTGCACATTGTTGCGAGCTTTTCATGCTTTGAGTAGAAGATGTGCTAGCCTGTGTCAGATCATTGGTTTGATTGGATACAGTTTGTGTCAATGTGGGTAAGACCAATGGTGGAAAGATCTGTGACACAACAGGTAGTATCTGAGGAGTGTGAGTAGTGTTTTGACCTGCGAGAGGGTTTTCGGGCCATATAGTTGATACACTGAATTCAGCGGGGAGTTTGAATCCCTTCTTTATTAACATGGCCAAGTAACGTTTAGGGTTCCTCTCTACAATAGTGTCAACTACTTTGGTAGAGTAAGCATCTTGTTCCACATTTTAAAGTTCTTCTTCTATGATATCTTGGAAAAAAGCTGCCCTACGGGGTTGTTCAATGAATAGAGCAGAACTGGTGTTCATGAAGGGATCGTTCTCTTGTTATGTTTCTCAAGCGGGGAAACTGTTGATATATGACTCATCAGGTTGAGTTCTAGCCTTAGACCTTGTGTAAGGTCCTCCATGAGGTGTTTGAGACATAGTGCGGTCCAGGTTTTGTAACTAAAATAAGTGATATAAAGCAAACAAGGAA
>MU226084.1:3324913-3347423 GCA_018584345.1 Thuja plicata
ATATATATATGTCTTTTTATATACATATGTATCAAAAACGTTTTAAAAACATTATGAGCAAAAATAAAATTTATAAAAAACATTGTTTCGGGTGGGCCGAGGGCCCACCTCACATACTCTTCCCACGCACCCCGCGAATTCTATTTTTTTGGAGGGAGGGAGGGCCCGACCTTCCCCACCTCCGTGGCGGTGGTGCCTGCGACCGCAGGTTGGCAGCCATCCATGAAGGGAGGGAGGGGGAACCCTCCTCTACCCCTGCTCTCCCTCTCCCATCCCCGTTCACCCGTTCACTTCCCCACTTCCTTACTGCACCACCTGGCTCCCTATGTCATCATGCCCTCCTCGCAGTGGCACGCCGATGCTATGGCCTCTACCCTGCCACCAAGCTTGGTCACTGCTTCTCCTACGCCGAGCCGCGTCATCTCCCTTACGGTCTCCTCTGCTCAAAACCCTTACCACAACATTGCATCACCTTTGTCGTGTCTTGCGCCCCTCCACTCAGTTGCTGGCTCTCCTCCAAAGTTGTGATTCACTTCTCTCTTCCCCTGCCGAAAACCTAGGCAGTAAAATAAAAATAAAAATGAAGTCTTCTCTGTGCATCTTTGAAATTTAGTGATAGTGAAATGATTATATTTATAAGTTTTAAAATAGTTAGATTTGATTTAGTTGATAGTATATTAGATTTAGAGATATTAGATTTCATTGGATGCCAAAATGAATCCAAAAGAATTAATAGTTGATTTTGTTGACTTTTAAATTAGAAAGTTCTATTATATGCAAATTTTCATAGATTTTGATATTTAAAATATCTTAAAGTATGACCTTTAAACATGTTTTAATATAAGTTTTTCTATTAAAGTTTTTTTTTGTGGAGTTGATTAATCATCTTTAAGGACATTATTAAACTTATATATTTTATCATTTACTTAATATTAGTATTTGATTAAATATTAGATTTGATAAAAGGGTTGATTGGAGTATGTTTTAAAAATGAGATAATGAATCATGTAATGAGTTTTGTATGTATAGTATTTTCTTTTAGGGTAATCACTTCGTTAGGGTTTTAAAGTTTAAATCAATTAGTTAATAATTTAACTTTTAACTTGTTACTAAGTTAGTAATAATGAGTTTAAATAGACTAGTGCATACTTTATTAAGATTAAAGTTTAATTACTATTTTGAAATTAGTATTGTGAGGAGATTGATCGTTTAATTTTATTTAAGATTGAATTCAAGTAAGTTTTAAAACAAATAGACTTTCTATTAAAGCTTTAATGTAAAATTTATTTATTTGGGTGGTATTTTTATCTCTAGAATATTTGATTTTTATGTAAATAAATAAGAGGGGATTTAACCATAGGATATTATTAAAGTCAAATTGTTTGAATTAAATTGGTTGTTTAAATTTTGGACATTATCAAATTCATTTATATTTGCATTTAATTAATGCTAGATAAGGGCTTATTTATATTAATATAAAGGGTATACTTTTGAGTGTAAAGTTGACTAAGGGAAGTAATTATGTTAGTAAATATAGTTAATTCAAATAGTTAAAATCTAAGTTATTTTTAGATTAATTTATTATTTTGGTTTTAATTGGTTCATACTATATTGAACAGAATTCCATTCAAAGATTATCCTAAGGTTTATTGATGCATAAATCTAAGTGCTCATGAATACAGAGATAATTTAGTAAATATGGTATTTATTAATTCTAGTTTTGGAAACTTCCTTAGACCTAATCAACCCTAATTATCTTATAGTCGATAATTTAATTAGCGATATGAGTTAATGTTAGGGTCACACACACTTCCTAATCGACTAGTGAGACATTTGTTCTTTTGAGAATGTTTGGTCATGTTCTTTAGCGCACCTTGGATGCAAGGTGTCGTGTACCTTATACTCCCCTCTTGTGGCTAGGTGTTAGTCACTCTGTATATGTGATTTGATTTAATTTTCAATTTGGATGAACTTGGAAGTGATGAAGGACTAGCTTGAATTTATTTTAAGTTTTCTTGTAACCGTCTAGCCACCAATTTTTCTTTTGTCTGTTAAATGTGGATCTTGTTCACAATTATTTCTATTTGATTTGGCTTAAACTTTTAAGATTTGAATTTGAAATTTGTGAACCTTAATTTGTGATTTCTTTTGTTCTTGTGGTGGCTAGGATGTGTGTTTTATGTTGCTAGTCCTATGTTGTGAAGTAATGTCCTCTATCATGTTAAATATGGAATATGGATAGAATGTATAAGGGAGTAGGTTGCGAAGAACATACCATTATCACTCTTAAAATCATATTTTTCTTTAAATATAACTTATCAGTAAAGAAATGTTCAAAGTAGATTAACATAAACCTGGATATGAATATTAAATATACATTGCATAAAATAATTAACATTGATCAATATGCTTCATATAAGTTTTGATACTTTGAGTATGTAGTATAGATGAGGTCATAGTTCCCCCACCTCCTTGATGAAATCCAGGAGGATGTTCATGCCTAGAGGGGGAGGATGTGAGGCCTACCCCAGTCTGACATAAGCTTAGCACTAATTCCCATTTATATGTTCTCATGTCGATACATATTTTGTTATAGTTGGACTATTTGGATACATGTATTACTTTATGGATCTGTTGAATCTTGTGCTTGAATACAACGCCTGATTATGTAATCAGGGAATCTATGTGATACTCTATGTAAGTGATGCAGATTTCCCTATAGGACTTAGTTTTGATAGGTTTTGTATATTGGATTAGTATGTGGATGTTACATGTAATCAAGATACAGATTTATTAAGAGTATGTTTATGCATATGGAATAGATGTAGATATTGTTAAGTTCAAAGAATCTTTGATGCATAAGGGCTTGTATAGTGAAGTTGATTCTCACAAAATACAAAAAAAAAATCAAAAATTGATCTTGAAGAAAGCCAAAAACAATGGAAAAGAGAAATATAAAAAATAGTGGAAAAGGTCCTGAAAAAAGGTATTCTTGGTGAAAACCTAGCAAGAAAGTGCCTCGATACAAACAAAAAAAGAGAAAAAGAGAAAAAGTACAAAAAAATAGAAAAATATAAAAAGTGTCTTGGCAAAAACCTGGCAAACAGGCATCTTGGTAGAAAAAATAAAAATTGGCCGAGTGGTGAAAACCTGGCAAACATGTGTCACTTGTACTCTTTGCTCAATCTATCAATGCACTAACGACACTAATCCTTCACAATCATATCTTTTCTATCAGTTGAATATGAATTCCTCGTGAATGTCCTATCCTTGCCTGGGATTTCTCTATATTTACATCTTAGGGATAGTCATTCTGCATTGTGGGCATCTCTTTTAGCATGTTTGGTCAATGGGTGTTGGTTGCTAGGTTGTCCTAGGTCCTTGTCTAGGAAGATTTTCCATTACAATCAATATTTCTTAATACTTGAATCAAAACATCACTATTACAAACAAGGGTGTTTATTAAACACCACCTACCTGTAAATGAAATCATACTAGTTTTCTCAACACTTCATTGGATTGCAATTGCTGATATTATTTATCTCATTAACTCAGACATAAAAATACATTGCTCAATTCCAAGTTGCAATTGATGATTTCTCTATTGTGATTGAAAAATGAATCAACGGTGTTCCTTAACACCACATAAGCACATATAGAATGATCTTGGTTTGAGTATGACTCTTTCATGTTCCTATGATTTTTCAAACTAGTGGCATATAAATAGTTATGAATTTTCTTTGTCTACTTATCAATTGTTTCTTGTTATGTCTTTCGAGTTACTCCATGACGTATATTAAAAGACAAAGAGTCGCAAGGATATGGGGCATAAAGTTTTCTTGGTTTTTTGTGTATGGTGATTGTTTCAATAATCCTATAAATTTCACCTAATTTAGATGTTTATGGTAAGATCTTCCAACATGAGTGTATAGCCACATATATCTCGATCCTTTTTATGTGTAAACTACGGTGAGGTTGCACCAATTTCCCTGTCTGTTTCTAATCAACTTCTAAGTAAGGTGTACGACACATGATGTACCCAAGGATATGAATATTAGAGGTCATTGCGGGTTACAAATCTTATATTGCACATGAACATAAGATGATTCTTAAAGCAAAAGGAGATAAATGGAAAGTCATCATGGCCTCTATGCCTTGATGCTTATCTTTATTTTTGAAATTGCATTCAATAAAAATAGTATTCATACTTTCATGATACTTTCTTGGTATCAGTGATAGTTGTACTATCCATTGATGTCCGTTGCACAAATGCCCTATGATGATAAAATGCTAAAATGTAAAAAGATCAGTGACATTCCTAAAATTCTGCATTTATTTGCATTTAAAATTGCATGATTCATTAGAAAAACATAAGGACTTGAGCTCAAAAGTATTTCCTAGTTCATTCAAAATCCAAGTTTGACTACTTAATCTATGTTACTAATATATTCATGTCATTGCATATCCATTACATTCATTTTGCGCTCATAATGGGAAATGAGAAAATACAAAAACAAAGCATTCAAGTGTTGCATGTTTACATCCTAAGTGCATCCATACATATATTTGCATAAAGAAAATCTCAAAAACATACATCTGCATATTCATATAGAATCATCTCACACATTTGTATATCAGTAATAATCAAAAGAGCATAAATGATGTCATCACATGAATCTATTCTAAATCATCATAAAGACCAAGTACATCATCAAATGTGAATCAATCTAATCATCTATCACATACATCAAAAGAAAACCAATGAGCATATCAAAATCATAAGGGGCTATCTCATATATATCAATGACTATCAAATCAAAAATGTGGCAATGTCTACAACAGTATCAACTAGTTCATGATAAAACATATACAAATATATCAAATGTTTGCAGTACAAGGATGATCACAAAAGGATCTATATACAAAAATCTCATAAATAATCATAAAAGTCATGTCTAACTACCACCCTCACCCTGATCAAGAGGAGGAGGTGGTGCATCTTCTCATGGATGATGAGTTGGTGGAGGCATAGCTCCCTCTAACTATTGTGTTATAGTTGAATACAAGGGTGCTCTCTGTTCCTATGGAACTACAACACAATACAAGGAATAAATAATATACAGCTCTCTGACCCTGATGTGTGGTTGTGCATGCCTAGATATCTCTCTCTGATCTCATAACATCAAGCTGCATGTCCCTGTCTGCCAGCACTGTCTCCAATGTAGTAAATGTTATATTGTGGTGACTGATCAGGAAAGTATTATCCGCTTAGGGTTAGGGTTTTACGTTATGTAATATTTTTGCTTCTTACGGTGGTATTGAGTTGTAAGGGATTGTGTATTGTGATCAGGTTGTAATCACTAGATAATAGAAATATTGGACTTGCTGCTTGGTGGACGTAGTCCAGGGATTGGGTGATCCACATTAAATCTTTGTGTATTGTGTTCTCTTATGTTTTGGTCTTATATTTTCTGATATTGGTTATATTTCTACAAGTAATTGTTAGATTTCTATCTAGTTAATCCTAACACTAAAGAGATCTCTCTCTCTCTCTCTATCTCTCTCTCTCTCTCTCTGACACTATCACAATAGATCTCTATCCTTGCATGTATCTCTGCCAGTATCTCTCAAAGGATCATGTCCCAAAGGTCCACCTCCCCCACTAGGTCTCTTCCCCTAGGATCTATGTTGTTTTTGTCTTGTAAGTAATGGGCCTAGATCCATGCATGGAGGCATGAACCTGAGACATGTGTTTTTTACCTCCCCAACACCACCACCACCCCTATCATCCCCATCATCACCCCTATCATCACATCCATTTCTCTAACCTCTATCCATAGGAGGGCACCTTCCATCTCTCCCAACACCACCCCTACCATCTCTCCCACAACCACCTCTGTCTCCTCTACCCCTACCTCTCATAGGTCCATCATTAGTAGGATAATAGTCTAAAGCATCCTCAATGCAAGGTCTTATCTCATTAGGAGCTATAAAAAAAGTAAATGGATACTGAAGAAGATGAGAAACATAAGCATCAGTACACCCAACATTAGTAACATCAACATGATAATCCCAGCCTACTACCACCATCTGACTGATCTCTAATTGTGTAGTCTCACACGCTAGGTGGGCACCCCACTGTGCCTTCTCATCATGAATATGCGCATATGCAATAAGATCCTGTGACATGCCCTGTACTTGGTCGTACTATCTTAGGACATGTATGATAATAAATCTCTCAACAACATATCACATTTGTATAATCAGATACCTGCTCTAAAAGAAATATGGAATCTGCCTCCTATCAGAGGTCCACTCCTCACAATCCAGATATGGTCTCCACTCGACTCCAATATTCTAGCTTACCCAGATGGGGCTTCTAGATATAACCTGAATACATGTATACATACGACTCCTCTAGTGCCCGCTGCCTATCTACTATCGTTCGTGTCACTAGGATGTGCTCCCAGGCCCAGATCTGTAAAATCATAATAACAACAGTCATGCTCTGTGAATACTCATATACTATCTCATGCAACTCTCTATACATATGAGCCATAATGCAGCTACCCCAGCCAAATCTGCATGTGGAGCCAATCATCTGCTCCATCATACCGACCCATCCACACATAAAACTATGTTGTCCATGGTCTGGCATCAGGGTCCCTCCTATAAAACAAGCAAGAAAAATAGGCAACCGCTCATAGTGGTCAATCATATAATCACATGTCAGGTACCTTTGTACTATGGAAGGATCCACGAAGAATCTTTGTGCATCTATAATCACTAAAGTAGCCCACGACTCAAATTGAACCTCACATCCCATCACAGGAATGTGCAAGATACGCCACACATCCTCAGGGGTTACTGTCATCTCACTAGTCAAGAGATGGAAGGTGTTGTGCTCTGAGTGCCATCTCTTGGAAAGAGCAGTCAAAAACCCTTGATTTACCCTAATATCGAGTAAATCTATAAAAGAAGATAGGCCAATGCGCCCAATCATCTGTTGCTCCGCATCAGTTAGGGAGTGAGATAATGAAAGGACTCATTCAGGTCAAGTTCCTTGAAATGACACAATAGGAAAATAAGTTTGTTAGGCATAAAATAGAGACTTACATAAATATTTTAGCTCAGTCAACTACATAGAAAATCTAGCAACTAAGTCTTTTGCCTTCACAAAGAGGAAAAATAGTCAAAATTGGATACATAACACTTTCTACTAAAAATGACTCTATTTTTCCTGGATGTGAGCTCGCATCCCATATGCAATCCCAAATTGACAAGATGTGATGGGGAAATCAAGAAGCGATCCTATTTTTATAGGATGCAATGCATGATTTTGGATGCGATCCTATTTTCACAGGATGCAATGAAATTCAAAGTTGGACAAAAACATACTAAAAATGACACTCTAATGACCTATGGGAAGTGACCCTGTTTTTTACGGGATGCGATCTAGAAATGTGATCATACCCCTAATTATGTCAATCCAACTATTTAATTATTGGAATAATTCATTAAAATCAATTTAATCTCCTAAAATCAAAGTGATTTCATCACTAACACATTTTTTACCTTGACCTATTTAAATCAAATCAACCCAATTAAATCCTTGGCTAAAGTAATTAATTAAAAGGAATTAAATAAACTCTCTAAATACAACTCATCACTTACACATGGAAAGTCAATCCATGAACCAACAAGAGTTCACTCACATGGATCACCAATTATTCATTCCTCACCTCTCCTCACAAGTTGATCTCATCCACTCATTTATCAAATTCTTCCATAAAAGGATTGAATTTTGAGCTCAATAGGTCCCAAATTTTAGAATGTTGAATGAACTCTAATGCTGCCCACAATTTTAGAATTTTGAATGCATCCTTATGCTATCATTTTCTTTCATAATTTCACATAGCTAATTAGATAATTTTCACTTGTGCTTAAATTGAATCATTTCATCATTTCTAAGTATGAGTTGCATGATAATTATCTTCATTTTCTCAATAAATCTTCCATTCTAGGACTGAATGTGTCACTGATTTAATGCATAATCTAAGGGCAATTATAGCTTAAATCATAATCTTCTTAGATAGGAAGAAATATGTTGATTTCAATGGTTTCCTTATGCTTTTCAAGTGATTTTCATATTTCTAACCATTGATGAAATGACGTATTGAAGTGTTGTTTTGCAGCTTGCAGGTACATAATTCACACACATTTCTAGCATCCATCGTGGGGCCGAGCCCCAGATTTCTCACCATTTTTTAGCCAATTGATCATCTTTTGTTCTCTATTTTTGGGTGCAGACTCGCATTTGGAAGAAAAGGATTGTATTTAGGATCAAATGATCACATCCTGGAAAGAAGCTTGCATCTCAGATATCTTGCATCACATCTTGTTAATCCTAAGTCATTTCTAGTAAAGGATCACATCCTATTAATCCCAGATCACATTTAGTGTAAAGGCTCACCTTTAGGATCTTTCATCATATTTAGTCATTCTTGTATCACATTTGGGAAATAAGATCGCATTCACTAAGGTTCAGAGTTGCATTTGGTTAGTCTACCGACATGTTTGATAAATTTGATAACTAATCAGCTGACTTTGCATTTTTTGGATGGATCTTATTGTTTGAGCAACCTAATGAGTTCTTGCAAGACATTGTTGAAGACTTCTTTGGCTAAGAAGATGGAATGAAACTACTAACAAGTGGATTTGTAGGTTTCCTTATGCATTTCAACCAAACTTCTTTTGCAATAGGCACTTAACAAACTTTCTATCCACTAAGTAACTTGATTAGAGAAGTATGCTCTTTTCCTTCATGTAAAATCAGAACCTCAAACATCAAGTTAAGATTTGAATAGAAATTGGGGGAATAAACTTTAAATTGCTCAAAAGTGTTTTGGTTAATTTCTTTAAATAGAAACCTAATTTTTCATATTTGAATTTGATTCTTAGTCCAACTAGAGGATTATGCTCTTTTCCGAAGTTGGAAAATTAAAAACTTGTTATGGGGGACTAGGTTTTGAGTTTGACAATTCGAGAGAAAGAACTTGCATGATGTGTTTGATAGGAGAAAACGACATGGATAGGAAAGTATGCTCTTCTTCCTTGTGAAGAATCATAAATCTAGACTCCTAAGCCACCAATCCTCTTTACTAATTTTAACTTTAGAGGGCCTACTGGTTGAGGAAAAAATCTCCTGGGAATAACCCAAGTGAGGACAAGTGAACGCCAACCCTTCCATCCCACTATAATAAAAATGCTTCCTTGAGGCCAAAGTCTCGAAAGACATAATCGGTTTTGTCCTTGGAATTTCAACTATCATTCCTTGGACATGCTTGGATGTGTGTAGAGTGGAGCTGCTTGAATCTTTCTTGTGAGACTACACTCATTTAGGTACTCATAGGGCTATATGCCTTAATTTTGTCTTGTGCAATTCTATGGGGGACGGTTGCGAACAGATGTCAAAATATAACACTTTGTATTTAAAACCACCTAATTCATCTCCAAAAGGTTATAATCTTTGTGCATGACAAATAGTAATTGACCCAAGATACTCGTCATTTTGTGCCCTCACTTGCATTTGGAGTCGGATAATACAGCATCATGACTAGATCCATTGCGTGCTTGGTGATGGTCATATTTTGATTAGCATTTGAGTGTGTAGCTGAGTCTATGAGCATAGATTTTCATGCTATGCCATAGATTTTAGGGAATAGGTGTGTTTGGTCACTTAACAACTTGCTTGATGTGTAAAAATTGAAATAACAAGATAAAAACCCCCAAACAATCAATATTTTGACAACCACAGATATTTATGCTTCTCAAAAACACTCTGGAATTCATCAGACAGACTCTAGAGTAGGACAAGTTTTCAATTTTTTCAAGACAAAGTGGCAAAACACTAGGAAAACTAATCAGAGGGTTGCATTTGGTAAATCCTAGCTCGCATTTAGGAAATAAGATCACATGTGGGAAACAAGCTCGGTTTTGGTAAATCCTAGATCACATGTGGGAAAAAAGATCACATCTATGAAGAATAAGCTCGCATCCTGTATATCTAGGCTCGCATCTGGTCAATCACATCTAAGACAGAGGGCACTTGCACACGTGTCAAACCTAGAAAAATTTTAATTTTGAATACCCTTTTGGATCTTCAGTCTGGTTTTTTTGTTCTTGCTGGTCCTCCTGGCATTGTTTCTCAATCTAATTGGAAGTCTACCTTGCATGTTATTTAGGGTTGTCACAATTGATCCCAAATCATGTTGTCACGTCACTAAACAAATCTTCTTGATTCCCAACTCACTATTAGGGCATTCTAACCCTCTCATTTTGGGATCAATAACTTTAATCAATCAAACCTACTCACCGCAACTTGGACAAACATATTTGGACAATTTAGAAATCCTTCTGACACAATTGGAACATTTATGACAAAATTGAGACCTTGATTTCATGGTTAACACAAGAAGTAAACAATACCTTGCTAATTATTTAGAAAGACCTCCAAGATTTCTTAAATTTATACAAGGAGAGACATCTAGAACGAATACCCTCTTTGATCAAGGCTCGCCTGAAATGGATGCACCTAATCATGAATGGAGTGTTTCCTTTGAAGAATATAGCCAGGAACATGAGGAAAGGGAAATTCAAGAAGAGAGAAATCATGACCGTCCTTTGTTTGATTTGGAAAGTGATCAGGACATATCGGAAGAAGAATACAACAAAATAAAACAAAGTAGGAAGTTTCAAAAGACCTTGGAGAAATTCATTGGGGAAGATAAAGAAAAATACTTCCTTCACTTAGCTTCTCTTGGAGTTAAACTTCCTAAAGACTATGATGTTGAAAGATTGAAAGAATAAGAGGTACAAACACCTATCTCCATACTCTTGAAACAACTATATCAAATGCAAATGAAACTTGCAGCACTCAAGAAAGAGAATACTAAACCAACAAGTAAATACTCCTTAGAGCACATATGTTTGTTTCCTTTTGAAAAGAGCATAAACATGGTTTCATTCCCACCTAACATGGCATGACCCAAATATGAAAAATACATGGGATAAATTGATCCACAAGACTATGTAAGAAAATTTTGTGCCCTAAGCATAGAATACATGCACAAACTGACATACTTGATGAGGCTATTTCCAGGAAGCCTAGGTGGAAATGCTATGGAATGGCTCTCTAAACTAACACCAAGTGTGAAAAAATTTGAGTTAATTCAAATATTTGTCCAACATTACTCCTACAACATACAACACAATGTTACCATGATGGATATTTTCAACACAAAACAACTAACAAATGAACCCTTCACACACTTTTCACAATGATGGAGGAGAATATTTGCAAGGTACTCAAGACCTATACCCGAATTTGAAAAGATGGAAATCTTTGTAAACAACTTAGTAACTGGAATGAACTACACTCTACAAATGTAAGATTCTCCTAGTTTTGATAGAATGATAAAGAACACCATTTGTGCTGAAGAAGTTATGGTCAAGAAAGGAGAGATCACACTCCAAAGTGAAAATAAATCCTTTAACTATAAAAACAAACCTAAATGGTGGAACAAGAGAAAAAATGTTGTTAGTGATGGAGTGCTTGAAGCCTCGAATGAAAATGCTATTATTTCTAAAAACCCATTTGTACCTATCACATTTTTGTTCTTAGGCCTTGGAACCAATTCCCAAGTATTTTTTTTCTTTATCTGTTCAAGTTCTTCTTCTATAGCTTTAGTCCAAGATTCATCTATACATATTCCATTAGTAGTTTTCAGCTCAACTTGAGAAATCAAACAAATTTCATCTCTAACTCTAGATCTAGTCATCATGCCTTTACTTGCATCACCGATAATTTGATTGTTGGGATGGTTATTCTTCACATACCTCAAAGTCTTAGGAGTCTCAATAACTTCAATTAATTAATCTTCAGTTTCATCTTCAATCATCAAAGGTTCTTCAGGTTCAACAGTGACCTCTTTCATCTCTGTAATCTGACCACAGTCATATATTCTTTCCTGAATCAGAAATTTTTCATCTATCCTCACATTGGAAATTTTTATCAACTTCCCCAATCTCAGATTGAAACATTTATATTCTTTACTCTTAGTAGTATAAACAAAGAAAAAATCTTTTTTTTTGGCAGTTTTTTGTTTTCCTTTTTTTGGGTTAATGGGGGTTTGTCGGGGTCCTACTTTTTGTTTGTAGCAGGCTATCGATGTTTGTAAGGGTTGTAGATGCTTATCTCTAGTACTTTAATGTAAAAGGTTTTGGGTTCCTTTCAAAACTTGTATTTACCTTAATCAAAAACCAAGAAAAATTCCTTCATCACTTCTAGCATCAAACTTCCCTATCTCATCATCTCTTTTGATATAACATTTACTTCCAAATATTCTAAAATATTTTACAGTAGGTGTATGATCAAACCATAATTCATGAGGAGTCTTGTTTGTACCTTCTCTGATATGTATTATGTTCAAGGCATATACAATAGTTCCAACTTCTTCTCTCCAATGAACATGTGACACATTTCCTTGTAGAAACATAGTCCTTGCAACATCTAATATAGTTTTGTTTATTCGTTCTCCTATCCCATTCTGTTGTGGAGTTCTAAGAGCTGATGTATGTCTGTATATTCCATGTTCTTCATAGTAGGTATTAAATAAACCTGATGTAAACTCTCCACCTTTGTCTAATCTCAAACATTTTATCTTCAAACCAGATTCATTCTCAACTTTTGCTTTAAATAACTTGAATTTGTCAAATGCTTAAGATTTCTCTCTCAAATATGTAACCCACATCATTCTAGAAAATTCATCAACAAAAATTATAAAGTACCTTTCACCATAATATGATCTTGTTCTTGTAGGACCACACATATCTGTATGCACCAGATCCAACTTCCCTTTTGCTGAATAAGATTTTCTTTTAAAACTGCTTCTGGTTTGCTTCCCCATAACACACTCTCTACATATAGTGTTAGATGGCTTTACAATCTTAGGTAGATCTCTCACAACATTAGTCATACTTTCCTTCACATTGTTATCAAATTTAACATGACAAAATCTTATATGTCGTAGCCAACTGTCATCAACCTTCACAATAAAAACAAGTAGCTTCATATGTATTCAATTAAAATACATTACCTCTAGATTTAGTACCAGATGTGATCAAATCTCCTAATTTACATCTGATAGATCATTTCCCATTAATAAATTTCAACTGATAACCTCTATCCACTAACTGTCCAACACTCAACAGATTATGCTTAAGTCCATCAACAAGTAATACATTGTCAGTATTTGTCTTTCCATCCAGAGAAATAGATCCTACTCCAATGATAAGTTTAGGAGTATTGTCACCAAATCTAACAACACTACCATCATATCTTTTCAAACTCACAAATTTGTTTTTATCGACAGCCATATGATGTGAACAACCACTGTCTATAACCCATTTAGATTTATTTTCAACACTAGATACTAAAACTTTTTCCTCTTGTATAGGTTCATCATCCTTTATAGCAATAAATCCAATTTCATCATAGTCACCATCATCATTAGAAATACCCTCACTAGCATAATAACATTCCTTGTCTTTAGGATACTTCAATTTGTAAAACTTAGGTTTGTGCTTAGGAACCCTTGTAGGACATCTAGATGCAAAATGACCAATATTGTTACATGAAAAACATTTCAAAGGTAATTTTCCTTCAAATTTACCCTTACCTCTCTTCTCTCTTCTAGCGATCAATGCTACCACTTAATATAGCTTTCTTTCTTCCTCATGTATATGTTCCCATTCCTCAGCATAGTCTCCAAGCTCATCTCTTAGGTCACCATTTCTAGTGCTCGCAATTCTTGATAAGGTCTTTTTGTTCTTATGCACGGCTGCCTTGAATGTTGGCTCAACTTTAGGTAAAGTATCTCCCAATTATGCGGCTTCAAAAGTAGTTAGCTTTCCAATCAACATCTCTCTAGTGAAGTTCGGTGTCAAAGGTATAATATCCTCTATAGCTTGTACTTTGGTTCTATAAGAAGGTGTCAAAGATTTGAGTATCTTTGCAATCACTTGTTCCTCACTATAAGTACTGTTACCCTAATTTATAGCATCCATCAAAATAACCACAAATAGGAAAAAATTGCATTTTTAGAAGAGTCCAGTTAATACTACCCTTCATATATTATTAATTAATATTTTATCCTTACATTCATTATCAAAAGTTATCATTTGTGCTCTAAGAATTGATCACATTGCAGAATTTCAAATTTATAATTGATCAATTACATTGTGCATTCAAACTTAATGTAATATACAAGTGTCTTTTCATATTTATTTTCATGTCAAGTAAATAGTACATTGCATAATAGAAAGCATGATAGAAGTATGGAGTAGGGGTCCCATGCATTGCCTTGTGGTTGGGTTGCTTGCTGATTGTCTGTCAGGTCCTAGGTCTCTGAAGTCCATGTCTTCATCTTCATTTAGGTCTTTTAGGGATCAATCTGCATCATGAGAGAAAAAGGGGTATTAGATCCAGTTGGATCTAAGCAATACACGGAACTCAAACTTCATACAATCAATTCTTTTAATACTGCATATCAATCTGATGAAATCAATGTAACAAGAGAACATGCATCCACAATATCTGAAACATAGTATTAAAGGGACTTTTTCTAAACATGAAACCTTTTGCTATTTATGGTCACTTTGATGCATGTTGTTCTTGTCTTTATAATCAGATATCTGAATGAAAGGGATTTAGTATTCCTATCTGAGAAACCTTTTTCAGAATTTGATCAACCTGTTAATTCAACAAACACAAATGAATCAACCAACATTCATGAATGAGTGTCATCCTGGATGACACTCACCCACAAACATTAATTGATTCATTTTATCTACTGACCTAATAGATTGATTGGTGATATGTGTGCAAATAGGTAGATGTGTAACCAAATGCAGGAAGCAAAAATGGAAATACAGTGGATGTCACGAGCCCGTGCTCGAACTTCACATAAGCCATAACATGCAAGAAAGATTGTTTACATCTCAGGAGGTTACTGCTCACATGCATAAGGGAGAAAAATATGCAAATACATGAAAGAATACAAGTGATGCTACATGAGACACATGAGCAAAGAAAGATCTTTAATAAACTAGAAAAATGCAGAATTGAAAGAATGTGAGGTTCACTGTTATTATACTATACAAGTGAGAAATAACAAGAGATGGTGTTACAGTAAGTATACCAAATACAAAAAGGGTATAAGAGTTCATTTTGAAGATTCATGTTGAAACCATGTGCCTAGTGATTGATCATATTTTCTATGATATGAGGTACTGCTGTTATGTGTATTAAACAATTGGATTTGCAAAGTGAAAGATGCATAACAAGAAATGTCAATTACTAAAAAGGAACAGAGAACAAAGGTTTTAGAAACAACATGTTTGTGTGCTTTCATTTACAGAGGATAGTTGCATTATGGACATAACACCAAAAATTATCCATCCAAAGAGTTCAAAAGATGTTGTGATAATTCATGACTTCAAAGGAATACAGTTTCATACCCTCAATAAAAGTTTCAAGAGATATCTGTATGCAGGGTATTTAAATAAATGCATCTTATACTGTTGTACTGAGATATAATGTACATTCATGATAACAGTGTAGGGTATACATTCATGATGATGAGACATACATGTTTTAGGGTTTCCATTATGAGTATGGCCCATGGAAGTCATGAGCTCGTGCTCGAACCCCATGGGTAGTATCTTATATTCATTTTAAAAGGAATAGTGTATTTTTGCACTAAGAGAAATAACATTTTTAGAATGTTTTAAACATGTTTCCTTTTCATTTTTATCTGTTTATGCTCATGGTTTTATCAATAAAATTGAATGTTGTTATATTTTTATAAAAGTTGTAAGCATACTGGAAAGAAAGATCTTATGTTTTCTTTTTAGACAAAACAAAGAATGGTGTCGGCCTGGACAAAAGAAACATGTTTTATGTTTACTACAGTGTTGAATACATTAAGTGTTATTATTTTAAGCATAAAAAATAGTCATGAAGGAAGTCGTGTTCTTAGTTCAAATCAAGATATTGACAAACTTGCACATCTACAAGTTTACTTACAGATTGTCGACAAAATGTCATGTGGGTATTCTTGTTAAGTGACAGCAGAACAACTAAATGATATCAGGACAACAAAGTGATAGAAAATCCTAACATCAATTAGTGTTTCATGCTACAATGAAGGGTTTGACAAGAAGCAAAGCACATAAAGAAACCCCATTGTTATTACAAAAAGAGTCATCGACATTCCCTCAACATTATCTCTATTTTCACATTAAAACTGTAGTAAACAAAAGTGCAAGATTACTTATCTGAAGAGGCCAAGAGTCACGGGAAATGACTAGCAGAGGAGTGAAGCTCAAGCTTTCTAAAGTTACAAGCAGTGGTGCCCATGGTCAAACAAATTATTTTCTTCCAACTTCATTTATATCACACCATCAAAACTGGGGATGGATATGAAGCTGTGGGTGAGATGTCCTTAGTTCAAAGCTGAATCTCATGGGGAGCTTGACACCTCTTAACCACAATTTAGGTTCATTCTAAACTTGTAGTGGTTGTTCAAACCATTAACTTCAAAACCCCAAGTTTAAAGCATACATGGCGACGCCATTTGTCATGGTATTGAAACTTTCAAAGATCAAGTTGTTCTAGCATCTCTCAAGCTGGAGTTAACTCACTATTAAAGCCTAACTTCGAGCAAGGAAAAGATTGCAAAACTACAATAGTATTGAAGAAGAAACCAACAGAAGATGCCATGTGTTATGGTGAAGCAAAACTCAATCTTTGTTTCCTCATAAAGCTCAAGAATCTTGAGCTTCTTCACAGAATTGAAGCAGATACATTGCCAATAATCATGGTTTCCAGAATCAACATGGCGGCGCCACAGAGAGGAAAAACCCTAGATACAAATGAAACTGATAAACACTATGCATTATTTTTTACCCAAGTTTGAAGTCCACTGACAGATGGAGTAAATTTTGTAACAGTTCCCAGTGTATCAACATTCTCTCCACAGTGCCATGATGGTACCTTTGTGCCACGAAATACACCAAACTATCTTCTCAATAGGAGTAATCATGTCGATGGTGAGCTGTAATCAAATATCAAGTTGGAGTTACATCAACTTTCATAGTATGGTGTCGGCTGAATAGGGTTAAGCTTTGTTGTTGACTTAGTAGAGTTAGGGTTTTCCATGATGTTGGGTTATGTCAGGATTGTATGTCATTTGAGGTTATGTATTCAGGTTTGTTCTTTTTGAATGTTATGTAATAAAGTTGGTAAAGTGTATAGAAAGATGTATTATATTTACCAACTTTAGGGGTGCTAAACTTAGGGCATGATTTAGGGCACTTGTTAAGCCATGTAGTTTAGTAGTTTGATAGTGTGGAGGGTTTTTTGGGGGGAAATATTTTCAAAAATTAAGCAATGTGGGCTATATAGTGGATCCTTGGCTTCATGTTTTGGAATCCAAGATTGTAAAGGGAAGAGCTTTTAGTGAACTTCTTATTCCTATAGCTATCTGTTTATGTTTTTTGTGTTCATTGTTGGTTCATGTTTTTGTGATATCAATTTTGTGCAAGAGAATGCTTGTATTCCTTGCCATTATTTTGAGATTCATTTCATGTAACTACATACAAATTTTGAAAAGAATATAGTTGCCCCATTTTTCATACATCTTGTGGTGACCATTTGTTCAAATCCTATTCAATTTTCTGCATTCAAGTGTAATACATCTGTAGCATGGATTAGTGGATTGTATCATTTCCTATTCTAGATTACAGAATATAAGCCTTTTACAAAATATGCATGTTCTTGATAGTAAGATTGCTATTTGTGGTTAAACCCTAGTAGTGACCTTCTAATTAGCCTATGTATTGAATAATGGGTGATATTGCAAAGCTCATTAGGGTATGTTAAGTGAGTGTCAGTTTGAAGCTTTGAGGGATCTGAATCTATTTGGTGTATCACCTTTTTAAGTTTTGTTCATGCAATTTTAGTTAGAGTTTCTCTCTTTCCTTCCCAAAATCAAGATAAGATAGTATAAAATTGATACCCAAATTTAATAGGAATGGGCCTAGAATCTGAAGACTCCTTCTCAAACATAGTCTACCCACAGCTAGAGAAGTTTTCCATTGTTAGGATGGAATTATCGTGCAACCCTAATTCCTGAGTTGGGGTGACAATTCTAAGCCTCAAAAAGTACCTCCATAGTTTCTAATGCCAATAACCACTTCAGTAATTCTCTATCCATATGCCCTAATGTTCTCATCTTCTCTCATCTTTAGTGATTCCATCTTTGTCTTCCAGTTTTGTAGCTTTTCCTATTTTGTAAATTTCTCTCCTTCATATAGTGCTTCCAATCTTGTCCAAATATCATGTGCAGAGTCCAAGTATTTTACTTCTGTGAATTCACCTTTAGAAAGTGCACAGATCAATGATTCCCTTGCAACCATATTACATGAAAATAGCTTCTTTTGATCTTCAGCAGCCTTCTCCAATTCATCCCCAGTCACTATCTTTTCATTCTTCTTCGTGATAATCCAGTAGTCAATTCCCAAACATAGCAAATGTGTTCTCATCTTGTTCTTCCAACTGTCAAAGTTTTCAGGATCAAATTTTACACTATCCTTCTTGTAGTAAGACATCTTCAGGATCACCAGAATACTTTTTGTCAAGGAAACCCTGTTAAAGGTAAAACCCTGGTGGGAATTAAAACCCACAAATAATGTACTGAGAGTATAGTATCCCTGTTAAAATATTTAGCCCTGTTAGGAGTTTATTACAACATTAAAGTACACAGTCCCTGTTAGGAGATAGACCCTATTTAAAGTCAAGAAAAGTAGTAGGCTCACTGCCCAGGCACACTTCCCAAATAAGGTTAAAGCCACCCTCAAGGATTCACAATTTGAACAAGTGTATATAGAAAATATACAATCTAGTGAAATGTCTGATAGCAACTGTCTTTGCTTGGTCAGTTCTAATGAAGTACTCTTATCACAACCTCTGATCTACATCCATAAAAAAAACAAGCCTCACAACTTTCACTTCTCTTTCTTTTCAATCTCTAAGATCTCCCATATATACCCTATTACAATAATTCATTAGGTCGGTCAATTAAGCTTTCCTAATACTCAAATAATTGATTAGGTCAGTCAATTAAGGCTTTCCAATATACAACTAATTATATAACCCCTTGCTAAGATACACACGATACCTATAACAAGTAAACATCATTTACAATCCATCAGTTATGTTTCAAGATCCACAATCCATGCTCACAATTCATTTTATACGCTACATGTTTGAAGTCGACCACCAAAATAGGTCTCCTCCAGAATACACGCCACAGCTAACGTCACCAATAATCACACGACAATAAAACACAATACATTATTCCAAAATATTTCTTCTATCCTCCAATAAGCTTGCTTCACCAGAAATATCTTCGCCAATAAGATATACCCGAAACATAGAGACCTGCTCTATCAAGCATAACAGTTATAGTCCAGAAACCAGTCTTCACTAAATCAACTGTAACATCCTCAATATGTAACATAAAGCCAAGAAACCTTAGGAATATGGTCAACACACATCCTTCTTCATATAACCAACTTTGATCATTTTGAAACATCCATACAGTGTCTGTACACTTCTACAAGTCAAGTAACCAGTCTGTTCTCTCCACAGGAACATATGTTGACATCAGTGACAAAACATGAATATCAACAGAATGTTCAGTACTCAAAACTGATATCATCCAATTAGTCATTTGCAGAAGAGCTTGATTCAAAACACTTATTTATAGGTCACTAACAAAGAGATATACATCAAATCACTGACAAGGTCTTTTGTAGGTTGCCTGATTGTAGATCAACCTGCCATTCTGTTTGTTATTTTGATAAATTAGGAACCTCACATGCTAAACATTTTAAAATGAACATGTGTTTTGCATTTTAGAAATGGAAAGAATGTTAGGAGATTATGCTCTTGCCCTTCTAGGGATGATCAGAAATCCAGAGACATTATTGTCATTTTCTTATTGCATGATTACCTTGTAGAGGGCCTATCATAGTGGGAAAAATTAATCACCATGTGAGAACAACCTAATTGATTATAGGCTAACGCCAAGCTACTTTGACTCACTATAAAAAATTGCTTCCTTGAGACAAACATCTCAGAAGATGGATGACATTTGAGCTTATACTTGACTCTCATCTAACACATAGTAGGGCATGCAAGTCTCAATTGTGTATTGTGACTGTTAGAGCTAAGGTTCTTTGCGGGTTAGCGGCCTCAATCGTGCTTGTGTGGACACAGAGGATACATTCAAACAAAGATCTTACTAAAAACCATTAGAGTAGTAGAAAAAAACCTTCTACTTGTTGACTCAGTCATTATGATGATGTGCATGCCAAAGATACCCCTCATGTACCCCTTATTTTGAGACAGTAAATTTATCAAGATCCTCGGATCTTGAGAAATTTGAAGCTTGGTAGGCCCGAGAAGTGTGTATCGTGGAGGGGAGCCAGTGCTACCAATATTTTATCTATCCAAAATTAATGTGGTATTCTATTGTAAGGGGATTCAAAAAAGTATTATCCTAGCCAATCTCATAGATTTAGTGTTTGCTTATTGTTCTTGTCTTATCGTACTTTGCACTGTGTTTTACATGTTTGGAAAACTGAAACAATCAACATACAAAACTTGAAAATGACAAATAGAGGCATAAAATTGAGTTCTTGTATGACCCTTCATCCTGAATCGTACAAGTCGGGATCCTATTTCTATTTACTCGTACCACACGGTGAGGGTACTTGTATCACCCTGTGAGAGTGCTCGTAGGAGAGTGTGCAAATTTTGCAAATTTTGACCTATTGTCCTTAGTCATATGCATCCCCGTATGAGAAACCTAGTTCCTCATATCATTTGTGGGGATTTCTCATATGATTTTGCACTTGCTCATACTGATTCTTGAAAAACCAAAATCATCGTTTGACTTGATTTTTATTGCGTTCCCAATCTCTGGTTAAGTTTTGTCCTATTTCCTGAGAATCTGATTCAAAACTGTGAGCTAGCTCTAGTTTTTCCTTGATTGTAATTTTTTGTTAGTGTTACTCAAAATGAAAGCATACAACATAATAGGCGCTAGTAGAGAAAGATTGCATGTTTTAGTTGTCTAGTTAACACTACCTTATAGGTTTTGTTAATTTGCATGTACTTATTACATTCATTTTCTAGATTTTCATAAATGTACTCTAAGTATTGATCAAATTGTTACAAATTCAAAATTCATCATTGATCATTACATTGTACATTCATAAGAATGTAGTACAAATGTCCTTTGATTCATATTTCATGTTTCAATAAACAGAGTACATTGCAAATAAGAATAGAAAACTGAGATATGGAATACGGGTCCCATGCATTGCCTCGGGTTTTCAATTTGGTTCTACTAGTTTCTGTTAGGTCCTCTACATCTAGGTCACTCTTGAGTCTCCATCAACATTCAGGTCCTTAGGGCAAGCATCTGCAAAAGAAAAAAGAGAAGAAACAATGGTTAGATCCTGACGGATCTAAGAAATGCAAGAGAAACAAATTACATACATCAGTTACCTATTTCTATCTGCATATCAATCTCAAATAATAAATGTTATAAGAAAACGTAAACCAGCACTCATTATAAGGAAGTGTTAAAGGGACGTGTTTTGAAACATGAAACCTTTCGCTTCTAATACCTATTGTGGTATATGTTTTCATTTTGATCAGTCAGGAATTTGAATGAAAGGGACTTAGTATGTTTCCAAACTGAGAAACCTTTTTCAGAATATGTTTCATATTGATATTGCTTGAAAATTAACAAGTTGTTTTGCAGATAACAGCTAACTGATTCACATTTTCAGTCATTTTTCAAGATGCAGAACAAGCTGGTTTCCCGTGCCAAGTTGCTACAGGAAGTTCCAGGTTGCTGATCATCAAAGGAATCAAATTGTTTCACCAAGAAAAAAGATGTTGATTTCATCATTTACATAGTACATTTTCAAAACTTTCAATGACTTAATGCTGAATATTTTCAAGTGCTTTAAGATATAATCATAATTTCAATGTTTACAGTTTGTTATGACTGGGTGTCACGAACCCGTGTTCGAACCTCAGTCATTAACATTCTGTCATTTTTGAGTGTCACGAGCCCGTGCTCAAACTTCATTAACAAAAAAATAAACATTTTCATCTTGTTGTACTTCATACTATAAGTTGACAAGTTCAGTATCAAAAGGAAATGTACAATAATCTGCTATAGGAGCTTCAATAATGCTGGTGTTATTAATTTTAGAATGCCAATGGATCACATTTTTCAGTACTTGTCAGAAATCAGAAAACTAGTTCATATGTGCAATTTCTGACAAGTGACATTTCAAATTTATA
>MU226085.1:43145-58459 GCA_018584345.1 Thuja plicata
GCTTGAATAATTCAGTGATTTCATTATTCTAAAAGCTGTTAAGGGTATTCCCGCCCGAGTTTGTGGAACTCAAAGTGCAGAAGGTTTCAAAACCTTGTTTCTGTTGTTCTATTCTATGCTGAATCAGAGTTAGGGATAAATAGAGTGAACCCTTGAAGGGTATTTACATATCAGCAAGAAAAGGAACCAACAGGGGGTAGCCCCTTTAGGTATCTATTGTTCAACAATAAGTATACCAGGTTGGTATACCACAGATCTTGAGTGATGAACTCCAGTGTATAGGTTTGGCATTCAATGTTGGGAGTCTCTTCTACCATCGCTCTAAATAGTCCCTATCCTCAGACTATCTTCATAGGTTGGATTTCCAAATCCTACTCTTGGAGGATGGCCATCCATTTCCCTTGTCACTCACCCAATTCACTCTATCGGAGAAGATGCTTAACAACCTGGTCTAGGATGATAGCGTGCACTTTGCTCTAGAGAATATAATGCTGGAATTTCTTCATGGCATGGATGAGAGCAGAGGCTGGCTTTTCCAATGGCGAATACTAAACTTTGGTGTTCTTAAAGTGGGAGGTGATAAAAGCTATTGATCATTCTTCCCCTTTGACCTTTTGGGTCAAAAATACTATGGAGAATCAAATGAGTATATGTGAAAAGGGAGGGAGTAGTACAAACTAGCCAAGACTGGTGCCTCCACAATTGTTTGTTTAATCTGGGTGGACGCCCACTTTGCTTCAGGACTCCACTCAATCTTTGTATATTTCTTCATCATCTCATTGAGTGGTTTTACTATCTTGGTGAATTTAGTAATGAACCCCCAGAAAAAATTTATCTTTCCAAAGAAAGACCTCATTTCCTTCTTACTACCTGGCATTTGTAAATTTAGAAATGCTTCAAATCTTTCAGGGTCAATGAATATACCCTTCTCAAAGATGATATGCCTAAGTAGCTTCCCTTCAATGACCCTGAATATACATTTCTTAGGGTTGAGGTATATTCCATACCGTCGACATCTCTCACAAATTTTGGTGAGGTGGGCGGAATGATCACACCTATCCCAAGAAAATATTGTCAAATCATCCATGTAGATGATTCTGCACCAGTTTACTAGGCCTTCGAACGCAATGTCCATAGCCTTTTGAAATGTGGCCCCTGCATTGATTAGGCCAAAGGGCATCCTCCGATATACAAATTTTCCCCACTTTGTGGTGAACATCATTTTGTCTCTATCTTTTGTACTTAACCATGACCTGGTTATACCCAAAGTACCCATCTAGGAAGGACATCATTTGAGATCCATTCACAATTCGCAATGCCTCATCCAATGAGGGGAGAGGGTGATTATCCTTCTTAGATGCCTTATTCAAATTGCAAAAATCCATGCAAAGGCAGATCTCACCACTTTTCTTCCTCACAGGGATGAGGTTGACAACCCACATAGTGTGCCGGATAGGAAAGATAATTTGGGCTGACAATAGTTTCTGAACCTCTTGATGGATTAGAGGCTCGATCAGTGGGTTTACTAGTCTTTTCTTTTGCCAGAAGGGCTTAGCATTAGGTTTCAGTGGGATGATATGGGTCATGATGGATGTGTGCTATGTCTTCAAATCCTCATACCCCCATGTAATTACATCAATGTATTCTATGAGAACTGCGAGAATATTATCCTTCTTCTCTGGGGAGCAGGAGGTGCCAATGTGTACCATTTTTCTTCACTGGCTTGGCTGATGTTAAATTTTTTTGAATTTTCCTCCCTCTAAGGAGGATGATATCTTTTCTTGGCCTCAAGGGTCAGAGTCAAAGATTTTTTCTAGCGCTACCATCCCCTTTAGAATGGTGTTGGTTGGTAAGTCTATGATACCGTCATCATCTTCTTCACCCTGCCTAGTATCTTTGTGATCTCTTTCTTCCACTATCTGGTCCTCAAAGACACCAAATTTGGACATGAAGGGTAGAATATGTTGGTCATCCTCAAAGACCTTAATTTGGGTGACACTGTCTAGAATGGATGGGGTGGGGACCATCTCAATAGAGAATTTCTAGAGTCGGGAGCTAGCCATTGGCTCAAGGGTGCTAGCAGATACAACAAGCGCATCTGGAACATAATTTATTTTCTAAGGAATAAGTTCAATGCCAATGGCATCAAAATATTCAATGAGGCTCCACACCTGGTTGTGGTATGTGGCCATCCTTTTATCATGACAAGTGTATTGGCTCCAGACATACTTAACGATCAATTTTGAATCACCCAGTGCATAGAGGCAGGTGATTCACTTTCTTAGTGCAAATAGGAGTCCAAGGACCAAGGCCTCATACTCCGCGACATTTTTAGTGTAGTTAATCTATAGCCTATAATATGTTAGGAAGGATTTCCCCCATGGGTTGATCAATCCCACTCTGGCCTTGCAGCCTTGTTTAGATCGGGACTCGTCGAACTTCAGGGTCCACAAGTCACTATTCATTGTCTGGAGCTGGGAAGGCGAAGTGGCCTTTGGATTATTTATGGGAAAGTTTGGAGGAGTTTCCTCTGGCTCTAATGGCTCATGGGTGAGGTTTTCCTTTGGATAATCCTACAGCTGGGATTCCTGGACTAGTGACACCATTGGAGTACCACCAAAATGATTATTGGGTCTAGGCAAATCCACTTTGTATTTCTTCTCCCGGAGGGCATTGAGATGGCAGGTAGCAGTGGCAATGCAAGCCTCACACTCTAGTTCTAAATGTTTTTGATAATGCACCCAGATTTAAGTGCTAGACAAGAGTGTAGTAGGAGTTGCTGAGATACCCTGTGAGTTAACCTCACCCCTAAGTTTTTCATCCACGTCTTGAATTCTTTGAGAGACTATAAGATCCTCCCTAAGGGTGAAATCAAATGTCAAGATTTATAGGGGGTGGTACACCCTAGGGGAAGTCTCAGAGAAGAGGAATTCATTCACCCTCCCGACTTTGGTGAGGACTTGTTTCATCCTGGGCTCACTTTCTACCCAGATCTGATTAGATTCTCCCTCCCAAGGGAGCCACAATTGGGAAAAGTCAGTGGATAAATACCCATTAAGGGACTTAGACCAATTCTGACTCAATAACATCCCGTAAGTCTCCAGGATGTCTACCACCTAGATGTCAATTATGCTTTCTATTCAGGGGTATTGGATGAGCTGAATCTGGATATTCTTCAGCTCACCTACCATTTTTACAGTAGTTTTTTCTAGCTGGACTACTGTGCCTTTGGATGGACTGGGATGTAGTCTGAGCTTCTGGCATATCGATAAGGGCATGATGTTGCCCGAAGCACCAGATTCTACCAAGAAATTATTTAGGTTCTTCCCTTATATGTTAAGACCTAATAAGAAGGGAGGATCCTTGGTATTTTCCTGGAAGATAGCCATGTTGGCATCGTCAAAAGTGACTATCTTGGGTGGGCGACTGATAGCTTCCAGGTTTCCCAAGAGCTTCAGAAGAGACTTCCTCTACTCGGGATAGTTCAGAAAAACCTCCAATAAGATCATCGAGGTGGTGTTTCATTCTAACACCTTTTTGATGTCAAACCTCCCCCCTGGGAATTGTTGGCTTCCCTCAGCTCCATCCCTAGCTTGGTTAGAGCTAGATCCTTTCGGTTGGAAGGAGCGATTAGTTGTGTTGTCCTAGGTAGGGGTATCTTTAGGAGGGGTAGGCATGTAAACTGGTCTTTTACCAACCTGACTTTGACTGTTGTAAGGAGTCTGTGGGTTGGTGAAAGCATTGGCCTCAAAGGTCAGAATAGATTCATTAAAGAACCCCCATAATTTAGGTTCTTCTTCATCTTCTTTGTCTGCCCCAAAGAAGATGGTCTCATAGGTGAAGGCACTGTGAGTGGGCTCTTGTGTGGGTGTTTCTAGGGGAGTAGGATCAATAGTTTGTTGTTTGTCTAGCTGGGAGATCATAAATGACCTTCTCTAGTGTGGCATAGTTCACCTCAAAATGAGAGCCAGTATCGTACAATCTACACCAGTTGGTCAGGGGGTAGAATTATGCAAGTTTTGGAATGGCTAGGTCTAGCACCACCTTGAGTGGTGTTTTGGTTTGGAGGAGGACCTCTGGTGTTTTTGTTGTTATTCCATTATTGTTGGTTGGGATGAGGCCCATTTTTGTTGTTTCTTCCTCCGAAATTGGTATTTCATTGGCTGGAAAAGATATTCCCTCTCTGGGAATTGGGGTTGTGGAGAGAAAAAGACCCTGCCTTTAGCTATCGCATGTCCATAGTAAGTGAGGACAATAATCACCAGAGGGATTCTTCCTCAGCAGACAGCTGGGTATTCATGTCATTGTGTGATGGTTGTTGTGGTTGGTTCCCGAGGAAGGTGGTAGTGGCTACTAGAGTTGAGGATGGAAATCCTCCAACTATGGGTAAGTGGAAGAAAGGTAACCCAGAGGGTTGTGTCAATTGTTTTCACATTTGTTGCGGTTGGTTCTAGGGAATGAACTCCAGACCTGGTATTATCTGTGCTTGTTATGGGTATACATACCAGGCCTCTTGGTCTATCGGTGGTGGTGGGGGATTCATGACCATCACTGGAGCACTCATTTCCTGATTGGAGTTGTATCCCCTAATGTAAGGAGTTTCATTGGGTATCATATTGAAAGGCATGCTCTTCTCAATCCCGCTAGGAGCTTTGTTCAAACTGTGGGACAACTCCAAGGCTAGGTTGCAAACCTTCGCCAGAGTGTCCTAGTCATTTAGGGTGGTAATTCTCCATAGGAGAGTGGCGAAAAAGGGTGCATCACTTTAGTGTATGTCTAGATGGTTACATTCATAGATAGGATAAAGGGACCCATGCAAACCTTCAAGGTGCATTGGAACCGATGGTTGAATGTTGCAAGGGGTTCATTCGGTTCCTTCCTGATGGAGATAAACTAGCTGTGGGACCACTCTGGGTCCATGCATATGTGAAAGGCTGCAAGGAATGTGTCTTCCATATCCTTCCAACTGTTGATGGAGTTGGCGAACATGTTAAGGTACTAGTTCAATGCATTCTATCCCAAGCATAGAGGGAACATCTGGGTCACAACATCTTGATGTTAGATCCAATGTCGATTCATGGCATCTTTGTATGCCTGCAGATGCTCTTGTGCAGTTCATGAGCCTAAGTGCTCGTATTGGGGGCAGATCTTCTCCAGGTGCCCGGGAAGATCATTGGTAGCACTAAGAAACTATCCAATTGGGGACCCAGTGTTACCGAAGTACATAGCCATCAGGGGCATTTGATTTTGGATAGATTGAGCGTTAGTCCCTAGGGTTGTCTGGAAGACTTGGGTATTCTGAGATGTAGTAGATCCCTAGATAATTTTGGCTGGCTTGGTTTGTGGAGTCCACTTCTTTCAAGCAAGAAACTCGAGCTTGACAAACCTTTCGGTATAGGGGGCTGATCTAAGGACTCTTTTGAATCATGCAGGTCAAAAAGATCCAATCCCACTAAAGGTCTTCTTCCTAAAACTATGGCTTGGGGAAGCCCCAGGTGGTGTAAAATCTAAATCTTCAGAAGGGGACGAGCTCATGCCCTCCTTCTAGCGTCAGTTTCTGTTGACGGGACTTTGTGACTGGTCTGCCAATATAGTGTAAGTTGTCACCGGGTACTAGGGTACTGGCCAACTTCGCCTATAAAGGTTTCCTGGGGAATAAATTCTTCAAGCCTTCAATCATGTGAGAGTTGGGTCTTGACAGTGCAGGAGCTAAGTTGGGAGTGTGACTATTTTTTTTTGGGGGATATATGGTTTTCTTGGCTCATCTTCTTTGGGTATTTTGTTAGGTTGGGGTTTCCTGCAAGCATTCAGATTATCAAAGAAACTTTAAAAGATAGACTAGGGTTAGAAAGTATTCATTCTACCTATAGTTATGTGAATACATTTAAAACATCAACCATGCTCTAACATGCTACACTAAATACTAAATACATATAGAACCATCAGTTCATATATATTCAATAGCGATGGGAAAGGAGGTCATTAATCTACTTAAAACATTAGAGAAAGAGACATTAGAAAGATACAACACAAAAGAAGGTTAATCTAGAAATCAGAACACTAACAATATTATTTCCATAACTCTTCTTTCTTCATTAACAGGTTTTCCAGCAGCACTGGTGCGTACAATAATGGCTCCAAGGGAGAATCTATCTACTAAGAACTTTTAAGAACTAAGGATCATTGAGCTCCACAAATACAAGAAATGAAAGGATAAAACTACTATTGTTATGGACTATAAAATCCTCAACTCTACTGACCTCTTGAATGAGGTCAGACTTGTTATTTATACACATACTTTCCCTAAAGTTAACCTAACTTAACTTTACACTCAATCAATAAAATACAATTTTTGGTGGCCGGTACTACCTACACCACATTACGACAACCTTGAGAAGAATAGAAGCCTTCAATGTCAGAAGAATAAGACAAGAGAAGAGGTATGGAAGAATTTCCCTTGGGAAGAGAGCCACAGGAAGAATAGAAGAACCAAAGTCATCATATCTTGCATGTTTCCCCTGGATACCAGAATTCTCTATTCTTCAGTTCTTTTCTTTTTCTTTTTTGGATGGGAAGGTGGTACTTGTTTCATTGTGCACCTTAAGCTTAGCTAAGTTTAATGATAGTACTTCTTTCACCTTGCCACCCACTGTAAATTGCCAAATAGGAGAGAATGTTTTGGACCCAGGATATTTTAATGATTTTCAGACTTGGTCAACAACCAGTGCAAATGATCTGCCCTCAAGGTATCTGATTACTTGCTTCTTAAATTCCTCTTAACTGATGTCTTGACTGTCAAGATGTGAATCTGATGAAGATCACCCATAACCTTTTACCATATTTACAAAATAACTCCGGAGCGCGGACAAATTCTACTATACTAATAATAGATTTCGAATTCACTAGAATACACAAGGTACCATTCCAAAGACTAGACGTTATGTGTAACATACCTAACTACAAGAAGAAGGCAACACGCTGGGAACCTAGAAAACAAAGGAAAGCAAAAGAAAACCAGCAATAATGGCAAATATGAAAAGAAAAAGGTGGTTCGGGAGGACGACCAACAAACTATTTGCAAGGTATTCCAATGTAACACCGGGGAAGGTATTTATAGGCAAGAATTTTACATATAGTACAACTTTAGACAAAATTATCACCTACCTCATTCAAAGTAGTGCTTGAGAAACTTCCCATTGATAGGAAATGGGATGGCTTCTCTGGTCATAGTGTTGAGGTGATAAGTATTTTCCCCGCAGATCTCAGCTATCAGATATGGTCCGAGCCAGACTCATTAAAACTTGGTGTGTTTTCCCTTCTTTTCCCAAGCTTTATCCCACAAGAGGACCAAGTCAGGAATCTAAAAGGCCTTATACTAGGTTCTTTAGTCAAACCATTATTTTACTACTACCTGATGATGCGTGAAATGTTCAAGGGCCATGTCTCTTCGTTCCTCCATTCGCACCAAGTTCAAAAGCCAAACGTACATAATGTTATCCCAGTTGCTGAACTCCTACATAAAATGTAAAACCAGGATCTATAAGTTGATGGGGAATACCAGATTCTAGCCATAAACTAGATGAAATGGGGAAGTCCCCAGGGTTTCCTTTATTCTAATGTGATCTTCCAAGAGGGTGAATCTAAGCTTTTGGTGCCAGTCCTGGGGGTTCTTTTCTAACTGATGTTTGATCACCTCAAGTAGGTTTTTGTTGGTAGATTCAACCACACCATTACCCTAGGGGTAGTAGTTTCTAGAGAACTTTAGGGTGATATTTCTTTCATAGGTCCATTCAAGTAATTGCGTGGAAGAAAATGCCAGACCATTGTCACACACTATAGAAAATGGCATTCCAAATCTTGTGACTATGTTTTCTTCTAACAATTTGATGACTACGTCTACCATGTTGTTTTTACAAGGAATCACTTCAGACCACCGGGTGCAATAATCGGTAGCAGTTAGAATGTACCAGTGGTTGGAAGATGAATTAGGGTTGATTTCCCTAATAAAGTCAAATGCCCATCGGGTGAAGGGTCTAGCTTTGAAGACTGGCTTCAAAGGCATGGCCGGGTTTTTCTCATGATGTGTCGCTATTTCACAAGTATGGCATCTCCTAATGTGAGTGTAAACATTATTAAAGATACAAGGCCAATAGTATTTGGCCCAAAGGATCTGATGGATAGCAGCATCATCTCAACCATGCCCGGTTCCAAACTTCCTGTGAAATTCTTCAATCATTCTCGTAGCTTGGTCCCTATCAATACACTGAAGGTATAACCCTTCATAGTTCCTACGAAAAAAGTGTTCCATATTTTATCATGAAGTTTGCACTTTTCAGCTGCAGGGCGTGACATTTGTTTGGGAGTAGCCCCTCCAGGCATCTATTGTTCAACATTAAGTATACCAGGTCGGTATACCATGGATCTTGAGTGATGGACTCCACTATATAGGTTTGGCATTCAATGTTGGGAGTCTCTTCTACCATCACTCTACATAGTCCCTGGCCTCAAACTATCTTCATGGGTTGCATTTCCAAATCATACTCTTGGAGGATGGCCATCCATTTCCCCCATCATTCACCCAATTCACTTTGTCAGAGAAGATACTTAACAACCTAGTCTGGGATGATAGCGTGCACTTTGCTCTAGAGAATATAATGCCAGAATTTCTTCATGGCACAGACAAGAGCAGAGGCCTACTTTTCCAATTGTGAATACCAGACTTCAGTTTTATTAAAGTGGGAGCTCATAAAAGCTATTGGTCATTCTTCCCCTTCGACCTTCTAGATCAAAATTGTCACGGTCAAGCAAAGGAGTATATGTGAAAAGGGAGGGATTAGTCCAGACTAGCCAAGACTGGTGCCTTCACAATCGTTTGTTTAATCTGGGTGAACGTCCGCTTTGCTTTAGGACTCCACTCAATCTTTGTATCTTTCTTCATCATCTCATTGAGTGGTTTTACTATCTCGGTGAATCTAGTAATGAACCACCAAAAAAAAATTATCTTTCCGAAGAAAGTCCTCATTTCCTTCTTAATGTTAGGAATTTGTAAATTTAGCAATACTTCAACTCTTTCAAGGTCAATGGATATACCCTTCTCAGAGATGATATGCCCGAGAAGCTTCCCTTCAGTGACCCCAAGTATACATTTCTTAGGGTTGAGGGATATTCCATACTGGAAACATCTCTCACAAATTTGGGTGAGGTGGGCATAATGATCAAGCCTGTCCTAGGAAAAGATGGTCAAATCATCCATGTAGATGATTATGCATTGGTTTACTAGGCCTCTAAATGCAATGTCCATAGCCTTTTGAAATGTGGCCCCTACATTGATCAGGCCAAAGGGCATCCTCTAGTATGCAAATGTTCCCCACTTTGTGGTGAACATCATTTTGTCTTTATCTTTGTACTTAACCATGACTTGGTTATACCCAGAGTACCCATCTAGGAAGGACATCATTTGAGATCCATTCACGATTTGCAACACCTCATCCAACAAGCAAAGAGGGTGATTATCCTTCTTAGATGCCTTGTTCAAATTGCAAAAATCCACACAAAGGTGGATCTCACCGCTTTTCTTCCTCACAGGGATGAGGTTGGCAACCCATGTAGTGTGCCAGATAGGAAAGATAATCTGGGCTGATAGTAGTTTATGAACCTCCTGATGGATTAGAGGCTCGATCAGTGGGTTTACCAGTCTTTACTTTTGCCAGAAGCGCTTAGCATCAGGTTTCAGTGGGATGGTATGGGTCATGATGGATGTTTCATATGTCTTCAAATCCTCATACCCCCATGCAATTACATCAATGTATTCTCGAAGAACCGCGAGAATCTTCTTCTTCTCCTCTGGGGAGCAGGAGGTGCCAATGTGTACTAATTTTTATTCACCGGCTTAGCTAATGTTAACTTTTTTGAATTTTCTTCCCTCTGAGGAGGTTGATATCTTTTCTCAGCCTCGAGGGTCCGAGTTAAAGATTCATTCTAGTGCTACCATCCCCTTTGGAATGGTGTTGTTTGGTAAGTCTATGATCCCATCATCATCTTCTTCACCCTGCCCAGTATATCTGTGATCTCTTTCTTCCACTATCTGGTCCTCAAAGACACCAACGTTAGACATGAAGGCCAGAATATTTTGGTCATACTCAAAGACCTGAAATTGGGTGACATTGTCTGGAATGGATGGGGTGGGGACCATCTCAATAGAGAATTTATGGTGTCAGGAGCCAGCCATTGGCTCATGGGTGCTGGCAGATACAACAAGCACATCTAGAACATAATTTCTATTTTGGGGAATAAGTTCAATGACAAAGGAATCAAAATCTCCAATGAGGCTCCATTCTTGGTTGCAGTATGTGGCTAGCCTTTTATCATGTCAAGTGTATTGGCTCTAGACCTACTTAACAATCAATTCTGAATCACCCAGTGCCCAGAGGCGAGTGATTCCCTTTCTTAGTGAAAATAGGAGTCCGAGGACCAAGGCCTCATACTCTGTGACATTTTTTGTGCAGTTAAACTGTAGCCTATAAGATGTGAGGAAGGATTTCCCCCATGGGTTGATCAATCCCACTCCGACCCCGCAGTATTTTTTAGATCAGGACTTGTCAAACTTCAGGGTCCATAAGTCACTATTCATTTTTTGGAGCTGGGAAGGGGAAGTGGCCTTTGGATTATTTTTGGGAAGGTTGGGAGGAGTTTCCTCCTACTCTAATGGCTCATGGGTGAGGTTTTCCTCTAGAGAAGCCTATAGCTAGGATTCTTGGACTAGCGACACCATTAGAGTACCGTTGGAATGATTATTGGGTCCAGGAAAATCTACTTCATATTTCTTCTCTCGGAGGGCATTGAGATGGTGGGTAGCAGTGATAATGCAAGCCTCACACTCTAGTTTTGAATGTTTCTAATAATACACTCAGCAACTACTAGACAAGAGTGTAGTAGGAGTTACTAAGATACCCTGTGAGTTAACCTCACCCCTAAGTTTTTTGTCCAGGTCTTGAATTTTTTGAGAGACTATGGGATCCTCCCTGGGGGTGAAATCAAATGTCAAGATTTCTAGGGGCTGGTACACCCTAGGGGAAGTCTCAGAGAAGAGAACTTCATTCACCCTCCCGACTTTGGTGAAGGCTTGTTTCATCCTAGGCTCACTTTCTACCCGGATCTGGTTAGATTATCCTTCCTAGGGGAGCCACAAGTGGGAAAAGTCAATGGATAAATACCCATTAAGGGCCTTGGATGAGCTGAATTTGGATGTTCCTTAGCTCACCTACCATTTTTACATTAGTTTTGTCCAGCTGGACTACTGCACCTTTGGATGGAGTGGGATGTAGTCTGAGCTTCTAGCATATTGATATGGGCATGACGTTGCCTGAAGCACCAGAAGCTACCAAGCAATTATGTAGGTTCTTCCCTTGTATGTTGAGACCTAGTAAGAAGGGAGGATCCTTAGTATTTCGCTAGAAGACAACCACATTGGCATTGTCAAAAGTGACAGTCTTGGGTGGGCAACTGATAGCTTCCAGGTTTCCCAAGAGCTTTAGAAGAGACTTCCTCTACTCGGGATAGTTCAGTAAAACTTCCATTATGATCATGGAGGTGGTGATTCATTCTAATGTGTTTGTGATGTCAAACCTCTCCCTTGGGAATTGTTGGCTTCCCTCAGCTGGATCCCTAGCTTTGTTAGAGCTAGATCCTTTCGGTGGGAATGAGAAATTAGTTGTGTTGTCCTGGGGAGGGGTATCTTTGGGAGGGGTAGGCGTGTAAACTGGTCATTTACCAACTTGACTCTGAGTGTTGTAAGGAGTCTGTGGGTTGGTGAAGGCATTGGCCTCAGAGGCCAGAAAATATTCATTAAAGAACCCCTACAATTCAATTTCTTCTTCATCTTCTTTGTCTGCCGCAAAGAAGATGGTCTCATAGGTGAAGGCATCATGAGTGGGCTCTTGCACGGGAGTTTCCGGGGGAGTGGGATTGACAATTTGTTGTCTGTCTAGCTGGGTGATCATAAATGACCTTCTCCAGTGTGGCATAGTTCACCTCAGAATGAGAGGCAATGTCATGCAATCTACACTAGTTGCTTAGGGGGTAGAATTTTACAAGCTATGGAATGGCTAGGTCCAGAACCACCTTGATTGATGTTTTGATTTGGAGAAAGACCTCCAGTGTTTGTGTTGTTATTTGATTGTTGTTGGTTGGGCTGAAACCCCTTGTTGTAGTTTCTTCCTCCGGCATTGGTATTTTGTTGGTCAGAAAATATATTCCCTCTCTGGGAACTGGGCTTGTGGGGCACAAAAGACCTCGCCTTCAGCTGTCCCATGTCCATAGTAAGTGAGGACAATAATCGCCAGAGGGATTAGACCTTGACAGATAGCTAGGTGTTTGCATCATAGTGTGACGGTTGTTGTGGTTGGTTCCCGAGGAAGGCGACTGTGGCTACTAGAGTCGAGGATGACAATCCTCCAACTGCAGGTGACTGGAAGAAAGGTACTACAGAGGGCTGTGTCAATAGTTTTTGCATTTGTTGCAGCTGCTTCCGGGGAATGAATTCTAGACCTTGTATTGTCTATGCTTGCGATGGGCATACATATCGGACCTCTTGGTCTATTGCTGGTGGTGCGGGATTCATGGCCATCATTGGGGCACCCATTTCCTGATTAGGGTTATATCTCCTGATGTAAAGACTTTCATTGAGTATCATGTTGAAAGCCATGCTCTTCCCAATCCCACCAGGAGCTTTGTTCAAACTTTGGGACAACTCCAAGGGTAGGTTGTAAACCTTCACGAGAGGGTCCTGGTCATTTAGGGTGGTAGTTCTCCATAGGAGAGTGGAAAAAAAAGTTTCCATCACGTTAATGTATGTCTAGATGGTTACATTTGTAGATAGGATGAAGGGACCTATGCACAGCTTCAAGGCGTGTTGGAACTAATGGTTGAATGCTGCAAGGGGTTGGTTTGGTTCCTTCCTGATGGAGATAAACTTGTTGTGGGACCATGCTGGGTCCACACGTATGCAGAAGGCCACAAGGAATGTGTCTTACATATCCTTCCAACTATTGATGGAGTTGGTAGATAGGTTAAGGTACCAATTCAGCTCATTCTATCCCAAGGATAGAGGGAACATCCAGGTCACAACATCTTGATGTTGGATCCGGTGTTAATTCATGGCATCTTTGTATGCCTATAGATTCTCTTGTGAGGTTTGTGAGCCTAAGTGCTCATATCAGGGGCAGATCTTCTCTGGGTGCTCGGGAAGATCGTTGGTAGCACCAGAAACTATCCCATTGGGGACCTGGTGTTACTAAATTATGTAGCCATTAGGGGTGTTTGATTCTGGCTAGACAGAGCATTAGTCCTCAGCATTGTCTGCAAGACTTGGGTATTCTAAGATATAGTAGATCCCTAGACAATGTGGGCTAGCTTAGCTTGTGGAGTCTGCTTCTTTTGAGCAGGAAGCTCGAGTTTGACAAACCTTCTGGGATTGGGGGCTGATCTAAGGACTCTTTCTAATCATGTAGGTGAAAAAGATCCAATCCCACTAAAGGTATTCTTCCTAAAACTATGGCTTGGGGAAGCCCCAGGTGGTGTAAAATCTAAATCCTCAGAAGGGGATGAGCTCATGCCCTCCTTCTAGCACCAGTTTTTGTTGATGGGACTTTGTGACCGGTCCGCCAACAGTGTGTAAGTTGTCACTGGGTACCGGGGTACCAGCCAACTTCGCCTGTAAAGGTTGCTCGGGGAATAAATTCTCTGAGCCTTCAAGCACATGAGAGTTAGGTCTTGACAGTGTGGGAGCTAAGTTGGGAGTGTGACTATTTTTTTCGGGGGGGTATATGATTTTCTTGGCTCATCTTCTTTGGGTATTTTGTTAGGTCAAGGTTTCCTGCAAGTATTTGGATTATCAAACAAAATTCAAGAGATAGACTAGGGTTTCATTCTACCTATAGTTATGCGAATACATTTAAAACATCAACCATGCTCTAACATGCTACACTAAATACTGAATGCATACCAAACAATCAGTTCATACATATTCAATAGCGAGGGGAAAAGGAGGTCATTAATCTACTTAAAAACTTAGAGGAAGAGACATTAGAAACATATAGCACAAAAGAAGGTTAATCTAGAGATCAGAACGCTAACAATATCATTTCCAGAACTCTTCTTTCTTCATTAAAAAGTTTTCCAGCAGCATTGGTGCGTACAATAATGGCTCTAAGGAAGCATCTATCTACTGAGAACTTTTAAGAACTAAGGATCATTGAGCTCCACAACTACAAGAAATGAAAGGCTAAGACTGCTATTGCTATGGACTGCAAAATCCTCAATTCTTCCGACCTCTGGAATGAGGTTGGACTTGTTATTTATACACATACTTTCCCTAAAGTTAACCTAACTTAACTTTACACTCAATCCATAAAATACAATTTTTGGTGGCTGGTACTACCTGCACCATGTTACAACAACCTCGAGAAGAACATAAGCCTTCCATGTCAGAAGAATAAGACAAGAGAAGAGGTATGGAAGAATTTCCCTTGGGAAGAGAGCCATAGGAAGAATAGAAGAATTGAAGTCATCATATCTTGCACGTTTCCCTTGGATACCATAATTCTCTATTCTTTAGCTCTTTTCTTTTTCTTTTATGGATGGGAAGGTAGTACTTCTTTCACCATGCACCTTAAGCTTAGATAAGTTTAACGATGGTACTTATTTCACCTTGCCACCCACTTTTAAATTGCTGAATAGGAGAGAATGTTCTAGACCCAGGATATTTTAATGATTTTCAAACTTGGTCAACAACCAGTGCAAACGATCTGCCCTCAAGGTGTCTGATTACATGCTTCTTAACTTTCCTCTTAATTGATGTCCAGACTATCAAGATTTGTATCTGATGAAGATCCCCCATAACCTTTTACCATACTTACAAAATAACTCTGGAGTGCAGACAAATTCTACTATCCTAACAATAGATTCTGAATTCACTAGAATACACAAGGTACCATTCCAAAGACTAGGTGTTATGCGAAACATACCTACCTACAAGAAGAAGGCAAGATGCTGGGAACCTAGAAAAAAAAGGAAAGAAAAATAAAACCAGCAAACAAAGGCAAACACGAAAAGAAAAGGCAGTCTAGAAGGATGGCCAACAAACTATTTACAAGGTATTCCAACAGAAAATCAGGGAAGGTATTTACAGACAAGAATTTTACATATAGTACAACTTCGGACAAACTCATCACCTACCTCATTCAAAGTAGTGCTTGAGAAACTGCCCATTGATAGGAAATGGGATGACTTCTCCGGTCATAGTGTTGAGGTGATAA
>MU226085.1:58559-73647 GCA_018584345.1 Thuja plicata
AGTTCATACATATTCAATAGCGAGGGGAAAAGGAGGTCATTAATCTACTTAAAAACTTAGAGGAAGAGACATTAGAAACATATAGCACAAAAGAAGGTTAATCTAGAGATCAGAACGCTAACAATATCATTTCCAGAACTCTTCTTTCTTCATTAAAAAGTTTTCCAGCAGCATTGGTGCGTACAATAATGGCTCTAAGGAAGCATCTATCTACTGAGAACTTTTAAGAACTAAGGATCATTGAGCTCCACAACTACAAGAAATGAAAGGCTAAGACTGCTATTGCTATGGACTGCAAAATCCTCAATTCTTCCGACCTCTGGAATGAGGTTGGACTTGTTATTTATACACATACTTTCCCTAAAGTTAACCTAACTTAACTTTACACTCAATCCATAAAATACAATTTTTGGTGGCTGGTACTACCTGCACCATGTTACAACAACCTCGAGAAGAACATAAGCCTTCCATGTCAGAAGAATAAGACAAGAGAAGAGGTATGGAAGAATTTCCCTTGGGAAGAGAGCCATAGGAAGAATAGAAGAATTGAAGTCATCATATCTTGCACGTTTCCCTTGGATACCATAATTCTCTATTCTTTAGCTCTTTTCTTTTTCTTTTATGGATGGGAAGGTAGTACTTCTTTCACCATGCACCTTAAGCTTAGATAAGTTTAACGATGGTACTTATTTCACCTTGCCACCCACTTTTAAATTGCTGAATAGGAGAGAATGTTCTAGACCCAGGATATTTTAATGATTTTCAAACTTGGTCAACAACCAGTGCAAACGATCTGCCCTCAAGGTGTCTGATTACATGCTTCTTAACTTTCCTCTTAATTGATGTCCAGACTATCAAGATTTGTATCTGATGAAGATCCCCCATAACCTTTTACCATACTTACAAAATAACTCTGGAGTGCAGACAAATTCTACTATCCTAACAATAGATTCTGAATTCACTAGAATACACAAGGTACCATTCCAAAGACTAGGTGTTATGCGAAACATACCTACCTACAAGAAGAAGGCAAGATGCTGGGAACCTAGAAAAAAAAGGAAAGAAAAATAAAACCAGCAAACAAAGGCAAACACGAAAAGAAAAGGCAGTCTAGAAGGATGGCCAACAAACTATTTACAAGGTATTCCAACAGAAAATCAGGGAAGGTATTTACAGACAAGAATTTTACATATAGTACAACTTCGGACAAACTCATCACCTACCTCATTCAAAGTAGTGCTTGAGAAACTGCCCATTGATAGGAAATGGGATGACTTCTCCGGTCATAGTGTTGAGGTGATAATTATTTTCCTTGCAGATCTCAGCTATCAGATATCGTCCGAGCCAGAGTCGTTGAAACTTGGTGTGTTTTCCCTTCTTTTCCCAGGCTTTGTCTGACAAGAGGACCAACTCCAGAATCTGAGAGGCCTTATACTGGGCTCTTCAGTCAAACCATCATTTTAATACTGCCTGATGATGCATGAATTGTTCAAGGATTGTGTCTCTTTGTTCCTCCATTCACACCAGGTTCAAAAGCCGAACCTCCACAATGTTATCTTAGTTTCTGAACTTCTACATAAACTTTAAAACCGGGATCTGTAAGTTGATGGGGAATACCAGATTCTGGCCATAAACTAGATGAAATGGGGAAGTCCCTAGGGCTGCCTTTATTCTAATGTGATTTTCCCAGAGGGTGAATCTAAGCTTTTGGTGCTAGTCCTGAGGGTTCTATTCTATCAAATGTTTGATCACCTCAAGTAGGTTTTTGTTGGTAGATTCAGCCACACCATTAACTTGCGGGTAGTAGTTGGAGAAATTCAAGGTGATATTTCTTTCATAGGTCCATTTGAGTAATTGCGCTGAAGAAAATGATAGACCATTGTCACACACTATAGAAAATGGCATTCCAAATATTGTGACTATGTTTCCTTCTAGGAATTTGATGACTATGTTTGTCGTGTTTTTTTTAGAAGGAATCACTTCAGACCACCGGGTGCAATAATCGGTAGCATTCAGAATGTACCGATGGTTGGCAGACAAACTAGGGTTGATTTCCCTCATAAAGTCAAATGCCCATTGGGTGAAGGGTCTAGCTTCAAAGACCAGCTGCAAAGGCATGGCCGGGTTTTTCTCACGATGTGCCACTATTAGCAAGTATGGCATCTCCTAACATGAGTCTAAACATCCTTAAAGATACAAGGCCAATAGTATCCAGCCTAAAGGATCTAATGGCCAGTAGCATTAGCTAATCCATGCCCGGTTCCAAACTAACCATGAAATTCTTCAATCATTCTCGCAGCTTGGTCCCTATCAATGCACCGGAGGTATACCCCTTCATAGTTCCTACGAAAAAGAATTCCATTTTTTATCATGAAGTGTGTGCTTTTCAGCCACAGGATGCAACATTTGTTTGGGGGTAGCCCCACCAGGTATCTATTACTAAACAATAAGTATACCAGGTCAGTATACCACGGATCTTGAGTGATGGACTCCAGTCTATAGATTTGGCATTCAATGTTTGGAGTCTCTTCTACCATCTCTCAACATAGTCCTTGGCCTTGGACTATCTTCGTGGGTTGCATTTCAAAATCATACTCTTGGAGGATGGCCATCCATTTCCCCCGTTGTTCACCCAATTCATTGTGTCAAAGAAGATACTTAACAACCTGGTCTGGGTTGATAGTGTTTCCTTTTCTTCGGAGAATATAATGCTAGAATTTCTTCACGGCGCAAACGAGAGCATAGGCCTTATTTTCCAATGGTGAATACCAGATTTTAGCATTCTTAAAGTGGGAGCTCATAAAAGATATTGGTCATTCTTCCTCTTCGAACTTCTGGGTCAAAACTGCCACAATGAAGCAAAGGAGTATATGTGAAAAGGGAGGGAGTAGTCCAAAATAGCAAAGACTGGTGCCTCCATAATCATTTGTTTAAGCTGGGTGAACGCCTGCTTTGCTTCAGGACTCCACTCAATCTTTGTATCTTTCTTCATCATCTCATTGAGTGCTTTTACTATCTCAATGAATCCATTAATGAACAACCAAAAAAAATTATCTTTCTTAAGAAAGACCTCATTTCCTTCTTACTGTCGGGCATTTGTAAATTTAGCAATGCTTCAACTCTTTCAAGGTCAATGGATATACCCTTCTTAGAGATGATATGCCTAAGAAGCTTCCCTTCAGTGACCCTGAATATACATTTCTTAGGGTTGAGGGATATTCCATACTGGTGACATCTCTCACAAATTTGGGCGAGGTGGGAGGAATGATCACGCCTATCCCAGGAAAAGATGGTCAAATCATCCATGTAGATGATTATGTGCTGGTTTACTAGGCCTTCAAATGCAATGTCCATAGCCTTTTAAAATGTGGCCCTTGTATTAATCAGGCCAAAGGGTATCCTCCAGTATGCAAACGTTCCCCATTTTGTGGTGAATGTCATTTATTCTCTATCTTTATACTTAACCATGACCTGGTTATACCCAGAGTACCCATCTAGGAAGGACATCATTTGAGATCCATTGATAATTTGCAACACCTCATCCAACAAGGGGAGAGGGTGATTATCCTTCTTGGATGCCTTGTTCAAATTGTAAAAATCCATGCAAAGGCGGATCTGTCCACTTTTCTTCCTCACAGGGATGAGGCTGGAAACCCACGTAGTGTGCCAGATAGGAAAGATAATCCAGGCTGACAGCAGTTTCTGAACCTCCTGATGGATTAGAGGCTCGATCAGTGGGTTTACTGGTCTTTGCTTTTGCTGGAAAGGATTAGCATCAGGTTTCAGTAGGATGGTATGGGTCATGATGGATGTGTCATATGTCTTCAAATCCTCATACCCCCATGCAATAACATCAATGTATTCTTGAAGAACCGCAAGAATCTTCCCGTTCTCCTCTAGGGAGCAGGAGGTGCCAATGTGTACTAATATTTCTTCAACGGCTTGGCTGATGTTAAATTTTTTGAATTTTCCTCCCTCTGAGGAGGATGATATCTTTTCTCGGCCTCGAGGGTCTGAGTCAAAGATTTTTTCTAGCGCTACCATCCCCTTTGGAATGGTGTTAGTTGGTAATTCTATGATCCCGTCATCATCTTCTTCACCCTGCCTAGTATCTTCGTGATCTCTTTCTTCCACTATCTAGTCCTCGAAGACACCAATGTTGGACATGAAGGCCAGAATATGATTTTCATCCTCAAAGACCTAAAAGTGGGTGACATTATCTAGAATGGATGGGGTGGGGACCATCTCAATGGAGAATTTCTGAAGTCAGGAGCCAGCCATTGGCTCTAGGGTGCTAGTAGATATAGAAAGCACATTTGGAATGTAATTATTTTCCCAGGAATAAGTTCAATGTTAAAGGCATCAAAATATTCAATGAGGCTCCATGCCCAGTTGCGATATGTGGCCAACCTTTTATAATGACAACTGTATTGGCTCTAGACCTGCTTAACGATCAATTTTGAATCACCAAGTGCCCAAAGGTGGGTGATTCCCTTTCTTAGTGCAAATAGGAGTCCGAGAAGAAAGGCCTCATACTCTGTGACATTTTTTGTGTAGTTAAACTATAGCCTATAAGACGTGAGGAAGGATTTCCCCCACGGGTTGATCAATCCCACTAAAACCACGCAGCCTTGTTTAGATCGGGACTTGTCAAACTTCAGGGTCCATAAGTCACTGTTCATTATCTAGGGTTGGGAAGGTGAAGTGGCCTTTGGATTATTTTTGGGAAGGTTAGGAGGAGTTTCCTAAGCTCTGATGGCTTATGGGTGAGGTTTTCCTCTGAAGAAGCCTATGGCTGGGATTCCTGGACTAGTGACACTATTGGAGTACCGCGGGAATGATTATTGGGTCCCGGTAAATCCACTTCATATTTCTTCTCCTAGAGGGCATTTAGATGGTGGGTAGGAGCGGCAATGCAAGCCTCACACTCTAGTTTTTAATGTTTCTGATAATGCACCCGGCACCAAGTGCTAGAGAAGAGTGTAGTAGGAGTTGCTGAGATACCCTGTGAGTTAACCTCACCACTAAGTTTTTCATCCAAGTCTTCAATTCTTTGAGAGACTATGGGATCCTCCCTGGGGGTGAAAACAAACATCAAGATTTCTAGGGGGTGGTACACCCTAGGGGAAGTCTCAAAGAATAGGACTTCATTCACCCTCCTGACTTTGGTGAGGGTCTGTTTCATCTTGGGCTCACTTTCTACCCAGATCTGGTTAGATTCTCACTGCCAGGGGAGCAACAAGTGGGAAAATTTATTGGAGAAATACCCATTAAGGGCCTTGGACCAATTTCAGCTCAATAACATCCCATAAGTCTCCGAGATTTCTACCACCTGGATGTCAATTATGCTTACTATCCATTGGTCTTGGATGAGTTGAATCTGGATGTTCTTCAGCTCACCTACCATTTATACAATAGTTTTTTCCAGCTGGACTACTGCACCTTTGGATGGAGTGAGATGTAGTCTAAGATTATAACATATCAATAAGGGCATGACATTGCCTGAAGCACCAGAATCTACCAATAAATTATGTAGGTTCTTCCCTTGTATGTTGAGACCTAGTAAGAAGCAAGGATCCTCAATATTTCCCTGGAAGATAGCCGCATTGGCATCCTCAAAAGTGATAGTCTTGGGTGGGTGACTGATAGCTTCCGGGTTTCCCAAGAGCTTTAGAAGAGACTTCCTCTACTCGGGATAGTTTAGAAAAACCTCCATTAAGATCATGGAGGTGGTGATTCATTCTAAAACCTTTATGATGTCAAACCTCCCCCTAGGAATTGTTGGCTTCCCTCGGCTGGATCCCTAGCTTGGTTAGAGCTAGATCCTTTCAGTGGGAAGGAGTGATCAATTGTGTTGTCTTGGGGAGGGGTATCTTTGGGAGGGGTAGGTGTGTAAACTGGTCCTTTACCAACCTGACTCTGAGTGTTGTAAGGAGTCTGTGGGTTGGTGAAGGCATTATCCTCAAAGGCTGGAATAGATTCGTTAAAGAACCCCTACAATTCAGGTTCTATTTCATCTTCTTTGTCTGCACCAAAGAAGATGGTCTCATAGGTGAAGGCACCATGAGTGGGCTCTTGCGTGGGTGTTTTTGGGGGAGTAAGATTGACAGTTTGTTGTCTATCCAGCTAGGAGATCATAAATGAACTTCTCCAGCGTGGCACAATTCACCTCAGAATGAGAGCTAGTGGTGTGAAATCTAGACTAGTTGGTCAGTTGGTAGAATTATGCAAGCTGAGGAATGGATAGCTCCAGCACCACCTTGAGTGGTTTTTTGGTTTGGAGGAGGACCTCTAGTGTTTGCATTGTTATTCCATTATTTTTGGTTAGGCCGAGGCTCATTGTTGTAGTTTCTTCCTCCAGCATTGGTATTTCGTTGGCTAGAAAAGATATTCCCTCATTGGGAATCAGGGTTGAGGGGCGCAAAAGACCCCACCTTCAGTTGTCCCATGTCCATAGTAAGTGAGGACAATAATCGCCAGAGGGATTCAACCTCGGCAGATAGCTGTGTGTTTGTGTCATAGTGTGATGGTTGTTGTGGTTGGTTCCCGAGGAAGGTGGCAGTGGATACTCGAGTCGAGGATGGAAATCCTCCAACTGCAGGTGACTGGAACAAAGGTACTCTAGAGGGTTGTGTCGATGGTTGTTGTGTTTGTTGCAGCTAGTTCGAGGGAATGAATTCTAGACACGGTATTTTATATGCTTGCGATGGGTATACGTACTGAACCTCTTGGTCTATAGGTAGTGGTGGGGGATTTATGGCCATTGCCTGGGCACCCATTGCCTGATTGGGGTTGTATCCCTTGGCATAAGGAGTTCCATCACGTATCATATTGAAATCTATGCTCTTCCCAATCCCGCCAGGAGCTTTGATCAAACTGTGGCACAACTCCAAGGCTAGGTTGTAAACCTTTGCTAAAGTGTCCCGGTCATTTAGGGCAGTAGTTCTCCATAGGAGAGTGGCAAAAAAAAGGTCCATTGCATTAATGTTTGTCTGGATGGTTACATCCATAGATAGGATGAAGGGACCCGTGCACAGCTTCAAGGTGCATTGGAACCTATGGTTGAATGCTGCAAAGGGTTCATTTGGTTCCTTCCTGATGGAGATAAACTAGCTATGGGACCACGCTGGGTCAACGTGTATGCAGAAGGCCGCTAGGAATTCTTCTTTCATATCTTTTCAACTATTGATGGAGTTGGCGGATAAGTTAAGGTACCAGTTCAGCTTGTTCTGTCCCAAGGACAGAGGGAACATCTGGGTCACAATGTCTTGATATTGGATCTAATGTTGGTTCATGGCATCTTTGTATGCCTGTAGATGCTCTTGTGTGGTTCGTGAGCCTAAGTTCTCGTATCGGGGGTAGATCTTCTCCGGGTGCTCGGGAAGATCATTGGTATCACTAGGAAACTATCCCATTGGGGACCCGGTGTTACCAAAGTACGTAGCCATTGGGGGTGTTTAATTCTGGCTAGACTGAGTGTTAGTCCCTGGGGTTATTTGGGAGACTTGGGTATTCTAAGTTAGTAGATCCCTAGACAATGTTGGTTGGCTTGGCTTGTAGAGTCTGCTTCTTTCGAGTAGGAATCTTGAGTTCAACAAACCTTCGAGGATTGGGGGCTGATCTAAGGTCTCTTTCAAATTGTGCAGGTGAAAAAGATCCAATCCCACTAAAGGTTTGCTTCCTAAAACTATGGCTTGGGGAAGCCCCAAGTGGTGTGAAATCTAAATCCTTAGAAGAGGACGAGCTCATGCCCTCCTTTTAGCGCTAGTTTCTGTTGACAAGACTTTGTGACTGGTCTGCCAAGAGAGTGTAAGTTGTCACCTGGTACTGGGGTACCAGCCAACTTTTCCTATAAAGGTTGCCCGGGGAATAAATTCTTTAAGCCTTCAAGCACATGAGAGTTGGGTCTCAATAGTGCAAGAGCTAAGTTGGGAGTGTGACTATTTTGTTCAGGGGGATATATGGTTTTCTTGGCTCATCTTCTTTGGGTATTTTGTTAGGTCAGGGTTTCTTGCAAGCATTCAAATTATCAAAGAAACTTAAAAAGATAGACCAGGATTAGAAAGTATTCATAGTTAAGCGAATACATTTAAAACATCAACCATGCTCTAACATGCTACACTAAATATTGAATGCATACAAAACCATCAGTTCATACATATTCAATAGCGAGGGGAAAATGAGGTCGTTAATCTGCTTAAAACATTAGAGCAAGAGACATTAGAAACCTACAACACAAAAGAAGGTTAATCCAGAGATCAGAACGCTAACAATATCATTGCCAAAACTCTTCTTTCTTCATTAACAGGCTTTCTAGTAGCACTGGTGCGTATAATAATTGCTCCAAGGGAGCATCTATATACTGATAAATTTTAAGAACTAAGCATCATTGAGCTCCACAACTACAAGAAATGAAAGGCTTAAACTGCTATTGCTATAGACTGCAAAATCCTCAATTCTACCAACCTCTGGAATGAGGTTAGACTTGTTATTTATAAACATACTTTCCCTAAAGTTAACCTAACTTAACTTTACACTCAATCAATAAAATACAATTTTCGGTGGCTGATACTACCAGCACCATGTTACAACAACCTTGAGAAGAACAGAAGCCTTCCATGTCAGAAGAATAAGACAAGAGAAGAGGTATGGAAGAATTGCCCTTTGGAAGAGAGCCATAGGAAGAATAGAAGAAATCTGATCCCTCGGGGTTCGAGGCTACATGCCTCATCAATGTAAAAGTAGCTCATTGTCTCCGATGCACCAGGTTTTTAATGCTAGAGTGACACCTTGGGAAGAACACCTGTCAGAACCATCCCTTGAGCTAACATGCCTTGCTGGGGTCACCTACTTTCTGACACCCTTATTAACTGGCTAATAATGACTGGTCGGCTCCGAGGAACCTGGACACGAGTCATCAAAAGAATACAAAATTGTTGGATTTGGGACCCTGGGATCTAGGATCTTGTGCTCAAAGAATAAAGAACATTCAAACTGTACCCTACTGGTAAAAATCTCTAGAATCTGGAGAACTATTTATTATTCCTTACTATTCTTGAATGTCTCCAAAACTTGGCTTATGTCATCCTCATCTATGTCTTTAATGCCACCCCACCAGCTATGGACAACCTCAAAATTATCGTCAACCTCTTTGGCCTCATTCTAGAATTCATCTACTATCTTTATGGCATCATGTGCCCAGAGCATCATCTTAGATAATCTTGATAGTCTTCCTCCATCCAAGTCCCTAGCAGACTGATATAGGGACTCCATGAACTCATCATATTTACTGAAGACATAGTCCTCCAGGGTGCATGTTCTGGTGGTGAAGGGGTTGACTTGTGACACCCTTACCACACATGCCTTAAATAGGCCCAAATGATACCGGAGGGACTCAAATGATTCTTCCTTCAAAATTCCTACCTCTGTGATGGCCTCTTCCTGGGTGTTGAAGACCTCATCAAACCCAAATTTCCATCCTTCATATTTTTCCAAGTCTCCCTCCCATAAGGTAGCGGAGATGTTCACCTGGTTCAATAGGTTTTTGATCTGATAAAGATATAGGAGTGATACCACTAAAAACTATCTTATGGTGACTATCTTCTTGGTGATCCACCTGTCCATAGCCTGGGCCTTCTTCTTCATGGCCCTTAGAGTATCCACATCACCCTGTGCAAGCAGTAATCTTGAGGTAGAATCTTTCAGGTGGATCTCGGCCAGGGGCTGTGTGAGTTCAGTCAGAAGTCTGAAGATATTTTCATTGGTTTCTCTGTCCTCCTTCAACTTTTGGGCTTAACTCTTCTCCCCAGTGTTACCTCTATGATTGCATAATCCTTAGGCCTTACCGCCACTATATCTACATCTAGGGGAGGTGTTGCAATTGTCACAATTGTACTTCCTTCAGGACCAATCTAGAGGGTATGGACTATCCAAGCCTTCTTAGGCTTCTTGGCCTTTGTATTTTATGACATCATTTCATCCAGGGAGAGTGGAACACCTATTGCTACCACTAGGGACTTCCTCCTTTTGGATTCCACAACCCATTGGGGTGGCTGGGGCGGCTTTTTTGTCAAGGTCTAGGTATTGGGACTCCCTTCAAAGTTCGGTAGTGTGTTCCTAGTATCTTCAGTGTCATCGGGCTCTTTCTCCTTTTCTTGTTCCTATTCCTTTTCTTTCTCTCCGAAGGCCCTAGTGTTTTACGCCATGTTGGCATCCTCTTTTGTGATGTCCAAGGTTTCCTCTCCACCGATATCAACATCACCTATATTTTTGGGGATTTTCCTGTCCTTCTCAGCATCAGGCGAATTAAGATTTATATCCTCAGGGTTTTTCCCCTCATCTTGTTGATGTTCTTCTTCTGCGGCATCTTTCACTGAGATATTTTCCTCCATTGGAATATCTTCTAGAGGCGGTGGTGGCATTTGTCCTAGGTTCAAAATTTGGGCTACTGTGAACACCTCACCAAATGTACTTTAGCGAAACTAGTCACCCAGAGTAACCAAAGGTGTGTGGACATGATGAATGGGGGTATGGTTGATCCTGCGGGTCTAGTTTCCCCATTCATCAGTTTCTCATCTGTTGTTTTCCTTGATTCTTTCTTGGTCTTATGGACCGGTGTTTTCTCCCACTCTGGTTCCTTTTATTTTTCTTCCCAGACTTCCTGCTCTATGGAAACTTCTTGCTCTAGGACTTCCTTCTCAGCGGGGACCTCCTCCTTTTCCTGAGCTACAATTTCTTCCACTACGTGATCTATATCCCCATGTACGTTCATGAGCTCATTTGTCCCAAAGATATCATCAAATTTGTCATATAGGAGAGAGGTATGTGAAATATCATTCAGTTTAGGGGAATCCAAACTGACGTCTACTAGGGGAACATCAGGCATACCGAGGCCCGTGGTTGCACTTGGGGTGGGGTCCACCTTCTACTTCTTCTTTCTCTATAGTGGGGCCCTGGCATCCAGAATACTTGCAGATTCTGCCTTAGCAAATGTCTTCCTACTCATTAGTGTGGCCAATGACGGGGATCTCGTCGAGTGAGCAGATGCTACCAGAGTTGCAAGGAGGCACTCAGATAGTTGCGCACTTATTTTTTGGCTCGTCAACCTTGATGCCTTCATTTTCTCTTGTATTTGTGTCATTATGGAGAGAAAACCCGTGGGAGGTACCTGGGCTGGGGTATCTTCTTTCTCCTTCCCCTTTCTTTTGCTAGGTCCTATAGCCCCGGAGATCAAGGTGGACCTCTGAACAATTGGTCATTTCTGGCTACTCCTCGAACACACTCACTCAAAATACTTGTGACTATTTTCTATAATGGGGTGGCATACCCCCTCAATTATTAAATCTTTTGGGGTGGCCCAATACACCAGAGGGAGATCCAATTTATCTAAACCCTGCTCTTTATACAATGGATCCTCCAGGGGCTCGTCATTTGAAAAACCCTTCGAGAAACCCCGAAGGTCGAGGACTTTCATCAAGCCTTTAGACATCCGTGAATGCTGGCGGGCCCAGAGATCAAAACTGTCCTAGAAATCTGCCCAGAAATCTTCAATATCATCTTTGTGTGGTGGGGATTCCTAGGGAAGCACTATTGTTATCTTACCCAGCAGATCAAAATTGATTCTGGTATGGTGGAATTCCACCAGTCCCAAAATTTTTAGTTCATTGTCTACCTCCTTTGCTGTGAGAAGACTACACAAATAGTTCCCACAAGAGATTGGGAATGGGACATTGGTAACCTTCTTCAATATGAAGAGGGCATGTAGCTCCAAAATTTGTCTCTAGAACTCTAAAAGAATAATTCTATCCCCGAAATATCAAGGAAAAAGATAGGGTTTCCTGGAGAAGCCGGTCACCCAAATATATGTGTGCTTTTGGAATTGAATAAATAAATTCCTGTAAGTGCTCACCAAGTTCATCGCCTCTTGCGATAACTGATATCGGGAGTCCCGAGTAAGTGTCAAAATATTCTGGTAAATGAATGCATCATTTACCCTGCAAAAATTTGGGAAGCTAAGTTCCCACTGGACTTGGGGAAAATGATCCCATGGCATCAACTGGTCAGGCCCTTTCCTGAGAACGCCCATTGTCTAAAAACCTTGAAAAGCAAGTCTTTGTTGGGCCAGTTCCCATAGTATGTAGGATGTCATGTGGAACTTTGAGGTCTAGAGGACACTCTTCAACTATGTATCCACATGGTTGGCGATGATGGCTTCCTAATTAAAGGTCTGACTATGGGTGGTGATGTAGTATAGAAAGTAATACATCCATGCTGAGAAATCCCAGGCATGGGGCTCTCCAAAGAGCCTGCATAGACATATGATGCCTGCTTGGATACATTCTTTGAAATCCCTGCGGGGAATCTCTAGCTTCATATTTTTATAGTCCCTTCCTAGGGACTTCAACCAATGGGTGTTGAGATGTTTCCGGGAGAGAAGGGAATCCTCTTCGAACTCCTTTTATGACGTGGCCCAAGAGAGAACAATGACTCCCTTGAATTGAGGGATCCCCAGCCCTGAAGCAAAAGTAGCTGCATGTAGATTGACAATTATCGCTGGATAGTGTAGCATTCGGGGATCAGTGAGAAAAACAACCTGAGTGGAGGCATTGTAGAGTTTTTCCAATTAGACTATCAGCTCTAGTGCTTGCACTGAGCAGGGAAAACTTGCAGCTGTGATAATCCCAGAGGCGGCCATGTGTTTTGCAAAATTATCTCCAGCGGTCCTCTGTTGGTATATGGCTTGGAGAAAGCCCTGCATTTCAGCCCATAGTCCAATCTCTGTGTCTGTTATCTCTTGCAACTTGGAGTCCACCTTAGACCCTACGAGAGAACCCTCCTTTGGGTACTTGGAAGTTAGCAACAACTTGGAAAGCATCTTTTCAGCCTTATTTTTGTAGCTGCCAGAGTGGAGGTAGTTGGCAGCTTCGGGCTATCAGGAGGAGCGATCACTTTAGACATTCTGATCAATCTATCTGCAACCTACAAGACTAGAGAACCATCAATACAAAATATGATAAAAATAAAAGTTTAAGGACATCGGTGAATTTACCAACATTGCGCACCTGTCCAAAAATGTTAGCATGCATCAAAAATCCTAGAATATCAAAGTTAACAAGGATCAGATTCTGATGAACACTTGGGGGCTTTGGTACATTGGATTATGAGATAGAATGGGATGAAGACCTAGGGGCTTCTTAACACCCATAGTCTAGAAGAACTAGTTGTTGTCAATGTGACCGATGGAGAGTCATTCTTGGTTGACATGGGTCATCACATGGCCATGCGACAGGCAGCGTAATAGAATTAATGGCAACAAGTGCATTGACACGAGGGAAGTAAATTCCAGATGGGATGAAATTTGAATGCCTACTCATGGCAAATTAATCTTTCCATCAAGACGACATGACAGAGGAGAGAGAAAGTTGCCATGGCTTGAACTAGTGAGGTGCCAAGTTCAAACCGTGGCGAATATCTTTCTGGCAAGCTTGAAAACTTGGCTTAGACATGATGGAGCTTGATTAGCTTGACACAAATGAAAGGATCTACATAGGATATACACAAAATAAAGAGAGGGTAGAAGTGTTGCGAGGGCTGAAGCACAACTCGCAGGCCGACCGCAACAAATGGAAATATATATAGTTATATACAGAAAGCTACATAATTTATAGAATATACAGGAGCATTTACACTACTATACAAAGATGTACAAAGCATTCACATCTAAACTAAAACTACACATAGGGTGGACAACCCTCTGGCAGAGCCAACCCACCAATGAGAGGCGATAGAAAAGCCCATGCCAAGACATGGAAAAATGAAAGTAGAACTAGAAATGAAAACAAGACAAAAGCAAGCAAGACAGAAGCCAAAACCAGAGAACCAGAAAGTAGAGAGAAAAGAGGCGAGGGCCTATCTGGAAGCATGGGGAATGTGAGAAATATGAGCACGGGAGGCACTCTACAACAAGTTAACCTTTGAGTGACCACGAACAAGCATTGTAAATCATTGTTTAATCAATCACTAAGCACAGGGAGAAAAATGTTGTTTAGATCACCTTAATCGCCTTTGAATCGCTCTAATTTCTCGAAGTGTTTGATCAAGGTAAATGTGAAAATGAATGGTAACTTCTATTTATACCCTTAGGGTAAAACTGTGTTTCCTTTCCCTCTGCAAATTTTGGTACAAGCAAACCTCCGGGCCTGGGAATTCCATGTAGCCACATCTTCTCGCAAAAGAAGACTTGATGACAAAGAATCCCAGAGTCCAGGATCTGGCTGACTCAAAAGAATAAACCACCTCTAGGACCGGGTCTTGGAGACAAAAGAAGATGAGAGAAAAATAAAAATAACCCTCGTGGAATCAAATCCTGGAGGGAAAACAGAGGAAACAAAAGAAACAAAGGAAAAAACAAAAGCGAAAAGGGGGACCCAACATTTTGCCTACAAAATGTAGGGACAGGTATGCAGGGCATAACTTACAAGAGGGGATTGATACTAATATGCAAAGGAAATATATGAAAATAAAGTGATGAAAACAAGAAATTAATTTAACTTATCTTGAAAATACAAACCTGAAAACCTGTTGGAAGACTGTCAGAATCTGGAACAATTCAGGGTTTGGGAGCATAAAATTGAGATCTGCAAAACCCAGAACCTAGGAACCTCAGGACTATGCTGACCTAGAGGATGGATGGTGACATGCAAAAAATTCACCTAGGACTAGGCTAAGGTTTGCATCCACCTGCTCTTCAATTTCTTTCAAGATATGGATCTGTGACAGTAACCCGTTTCTGAATTTGGATCTATGACTCTGAAACCTAAATCTACAAGAGGGAAAAAGTGTTTTTGTTGTTGGAGAGTGGCTTGCCTCGGTCAAGCCCCAGTTTAGTAATTAACCTTAACCTTTAAATTGAGACAATAAAAGAGAATGCTAACAAGTAGTAGAAGTATATCTAACTATGGAACATATAATATCAATGAATACATAGTTTTATTTAAAATTAAATTAATTATATTGACGTAATAACCTTGACTCAACACCAAAAACCCAGAAAGGAATGCAAATCAAAACCTCATGTATGTGTATTCTT
>MU226085.1:88526-106185 GCA_018584345.1 Thuja plicata
TGTTCATCAATGAAGGCTTCTGATCTTTTGGAGCTAAGCTTCACATTGCTAAGGCCTAGGATTTTGGATTGTATCCAAATCCTCTTATCATTTCTCCAACCTGTATTTATGATGACAACATAACATCAGGTTGTTTTCTTATTTGGTCTATTATGAAGGCAGAGGATAAATCTCATCCTTCTACCAATAACATCCCACTGGATTTTTCCAGTTGCCTAGCTTCCTCTAGTGTGATTTTCTCTAAATCAGGATCATAATCCTGCAATACTTGTAAAGCCTTGCTGGTCACTGGATCTCCACCTACCAACTAGAACTCTGCACCTACTTGCATTTTTTTGTTCTAGATGAGAACCTCTTTGAACTCTTTTGTCTTAATAAAATTATCATCTTTTAAGAATTTCTCCTGGTGTAGCAATTTTTCATTAGTGCATGTCATCACAGGTAATTCTATCTCCTCTTCATTATCTTTCTACATATTCTTTCCCACTCTTATCTGCTTCCTAATCTAATGATCATAGGCTCTATCTATTATGTATGTGGAGCCTAATCAGACTCAGGCTCTTTCAGTGCAGTTTCCCCCTAGACTTATCTACAGGGGATTGGGGGTCAGACTATTTTTTTCCCTAATTAGGTTAAGTCAAAAATACTTGTGAAAATGGCTTAGGGTTTTCAGATTCATTGTACGAGGGATTTTGTAGCTTTCAGTGGTAGTATTGAGTTGCAGGTTTCAGATTGTAATCACTAGATAATAATAAAGACATTGGACTCACTGTTGGTGGATGTAGCCAAGGGATTGGGTGAACCATGTTAAATTTATGTGTTATTGTATTCTCTTCTGTGTGTTAATATTTGCATTTTTCTGCTTATTATTCTAACACTATCACCAGTGATAAGAGCACCAATTCTATCCCTTTTCTTCTCTTTTTCTATGATGTCTCCCCTGTGTCTACTCTTTGTTTCTTTGGTGGGGGCTCATCGGTGACCTCTCTCTCTAGGACCTCTGTCAGGTCAATTATATTCTCTCCCTCTGCTACCAGTTCTTCAACAATTGTCTAATTTACTGGAGGGGAGCTAGGAACTAAATATTCCTCATCAATGTCCTCATCATACTCTGATAATGAATGCCCTTTATGGCCTTTTTCTGTTACTAAAAGTGCATCTTCAAGATGATTACACAAAAAATTATAGGACTCAACAATGGCATCAAGTCTCTTCAAATATGGAAAATCTGGGAAGAAACCCCCAAAAGAGATGCCTTTTCTCTTCTTTTGTCTTTCCAAGTCCATCAATTCAGTAAACTTGTCAGCCCTTTGATTGACCTCCTCATCCTCCAGTATATTCCTAATGAGGTCTTCCTCCATCCATTCCTCATGTTATTTTGTATAAGGAATGGTGGGTGTCAAAATCTTCTTGGAACTCAATATAAAGCCTTCTGTGTCAATGTATCTATACAAGGCTAGTTCATTCTATAATGCCTCATCCAATTATTCACTAGATATATTTCCCTTTAACCAATTATAAAATTGTAAATTCTGAACTGTCTGGGGGTGAATGTTCCCTTCCTATGAGGAACCACGTGCTCCTTGTCTGTCAAAATAAATTATCTAATAAACTCCATTGCTGCAATCCTAGGTGGCACATGGAATGGTAGAACATGGGGTGGGTGAGTACAACCGTACACCCTAATTAAAGTGAAATTCTTCTCATAATAGAAATCCCCCCAGTTGTGGTCTCCTAGCCACTTATCAACAAACTGGCATGGCCTTAGCAACTGCAGCACCTTCACTGCTAGCCTAGTCTTCTCTACACTTAGACACTTGAGTATTGGATATACTATCCAATTTTCAAAAGCACAAAATTCTTGTTCCCTTGAGGTGTAGTTCCACATTCTCTGCCAAAACTGAATGGGGTTGACCTGATTCTGATGAAACCTTTGAGGCCTCAAATATTGGCAATTCATGAGAGGAAAGTTATAGTATAGAATCAAATGCATTAATATGGAATAATGCATGAACTTGGGGTATTTTTCCTTATTTTGGATATCAATAAACCCCTGATGTATTTTATCGATTATATGTTGAATATAATCATAAGAATATCTGAAGTTATTCTCTCAAGCCCTCCATCCTTTCCCAACACTTTTCACAATGCATAGGAGATATAATTCATATAGAAGTTGAGGTCTTTATAGTAGTAGGGAGCAGTCCCTGGGATAGGTGCTATGTAATTCTTCATTCTTCTGGGTACATAATACTCTTGGATGAGCTTCGATGCAATGCCAAACTCTCTTGTATACCTGGCCTCTAAAATCTTCAAATTTATCTTCATAGCCATTGGATGATATACACTGAATGCCTTCGTGAATGAGTTCCTATCTAGGGTTACTAGAGCTTTCCCATCATCCCTTTTTATAGTCTTGATTAGGGCATCATACCTACTGGCCATCTCTAAAATGAAATCAACATCTATAAATATATCAGGGACTACCAATTTGGCTAATCCATGGGTCCATGGGTTTGAAATTGGCACAACTTCATCACTATTCTTGAAAAAATAATTGAAAAGGGAATAACCACAAGAACCTGTAGTTTTAGCATCCCTAATGTATTGTAAATCATCTACAAGATTATCAGTATTTACCTTTCTATTCTGACTGGATCCAGGCAAAAGAGTGATGAATTCCTCAGAATGATTTCTCTTTCCTTTCATGTCATCTTGTGCATCACCACTTCTTCTATTGGTAGAAGCTACGCTCATTGCCTAACTCATCTTTCCTACTATTTTGTTCCAACTTATCTTACCAATATTTAGACAAATATTCCTCCAGATCGCTCACTTCCAACTGTTAATCACTCAAATTCTTCTGCAGCACTGAAAACCATTCAAATTCCTCAAATTCTAGGCTCAAAATTGGCTTGTTTCACTCTGCAATTCCAAGAAGATCTATTTTCTACATACACTAATTACTTAGCAAATTATCGCTCTGAAAACAATAAACTCTTGGTAAGAAACAATGATTAATGGTAACCCTTATTTATTCTTGAATCATTAATGCATAATTCACACAATTGGGATTCAATCACTTCTGTCTTCAATTCTTCATGCTATGAAATTAATTTATGTTCTAGTCATAGCCCCTAAAAGTGACAGGAAATCAAATATGAATGAGTGTTTTTTCATAAAAAAAAATCCATATTATATTCAAACAGGATCAAATTTTGATCTTATTGGCTATCTCTCATACAGTCAGCTACCCTTTAACACACTTGTCATAAATCTATGAAATTCCATTGGCTAGCAACTGTACATCCTAGCGCCGAGAAAAAAGTCTTTACTCAAACTCTGGTTCAGCTCGTAGCGACCTCGCGAATGTGTAATCTGCTTGTCACTAAAATATTTTCTTAACTGTGGTTCCTTATTGAGACTTGGCTACTGGCACACAATCAAATTTTTGATCAACGGTTATCTCCTTGTTTCCAGATGAATTCACTTAACTCATATTCGTTCAGAGACTCCATGACTAAAGCTTCTAATCAACTGATCTTTAACCTTGGTTTACTCAGGAGACTTGGTGACTATGTAATATTCTCCTTGTCACTGAGAAAACCTTTTAACTCATAGTTTATTTGGAGACAACATGACTTATACCTTTATCTCTTAATTTCTTAATAAATTTTCACTTATTATTCTCATCCAGAGATAACCCAACTACCATTGATCTTCTTTTATCTGCATCTGACGATCTGCGCTGAGTCTCTAGATTTTAAAAGAAAACCCTAATTTTTCATGAGACTACATGGCTTCTATCTCCAATTCACCAAATGTACTCTTCAATGTAAACTTTTATCAGAGACTATGTGACTGATAAACACGTGTCTCAATTATCCTTTTGTCTCCTAATCGTCGGATCACTTTTGACTTTTCAAACTTTTAGAGCGACCTCACGACTGCCGTTGGATCTTCTTTCATCTAATGTTTGTCACCAAGTCTCATGAATTTTAACTTAACTCTTGATTTCTTCTGCAACGTAGTGACAACAAAAATACTAAAACTAACATCTAACTTAGGTTTTCTCAGGAGCCTTCGTGACTAAAAGAACCCAATGTCACTAAATGATTTTCTAACTGCAGAGTTTATCACCAGACATCCCGACAACCATTAGATCTGACTTAATATGAATGGTGTGCGCTAAGTATCCCTATCATTTGAAGCATATTATTTTCATTGGGAGATAACACAAAAAATCCTTTTCACTAAAGGCTATGTGTAGGATCATGGTATGCCAAAAAGTGGCAATGTGAAAAAGAAGTCATGATTGGTAGACTGATTGAAAAATAGCTATAAATTTCAAATGGTATATAATTTTTTAAATCTGAAATATGTGTATAATTATATGATTTTCATACTAAAAGAAAAATAATTCAATTTGATGAAGTTTAGACTAAGTTAAGGTGGTCAGACACGAGAGTTTTTATATTCTGGAAACCTTGTACAAGAAAAAGCATAATTAATTATGTACTTGGAAGCAAATAAAAAAAAAATGTGTCACATCTAAAAATTAATCTACTACTTATATCTAGAATCTAGTAAAAATTTATTATCATTAGATTGTGTTTAAGGTGCTTAGACATACGCCTACTTCTTAGCTTTTTAGTCCTGATTGAAAATAACTATGACTTTAAAATGGTATAACATTTTTTAAATCCTCTTCTTTTTTTGCTCTGCAACTCCTCCACTTTTGGTTCCCACATGTTTGTCTTTTGAATGCTGGCTTCAGCCTCTGCTCCACCAGGGGAGCCAGGGAGTGACTTCTCGAACTTGTTCCTGGTCCTATCTTAGAGAGATGCTTTAGAACCCCACTCCTCCTCGGCATGGGCTGGCCCTTTTTCCTCTACGCTGGTTGATTTGCCTTGTCCAAAATCCTGGGCGGGCGATGGTGTGTTCCCTTCAAAGCTAGTGGGGGTGGACACAGATGGTGCATTGGGGGGATGGAAGAAGGTGGTGTTGGGATCAGGGTCTCCTGACACCCCTGATATGCCAGAATTATTGGCTGGAGAATTTGGTCCTGAGATCTCTGTCCCAGATAGAGTTGTGGAGGACATATCTTCTTCCCTACACCTTGCCCTTGTTGGGAGGTTTGTAGCCTTTAGGCCCACCATAGAGATGGTGCGCAGTTGGTGTACGACCAAATGGAAAGTGAAAGGGTCCCTATCAATTTTTTCTATGCTAGGGGGTCTGTTCCTATTTAGATTTAATGCTGAGGTGGATTTTACTAGTGTTTCTACAGGGAGCTGGTGCTATGGGAAGCATGCTCTTCTGATGGCTAAATGGAAGCCAGGTTTCAACCCAAAAGTTGAACTGCAAAAAGCAGCGCCTGTGTGGTTCCATCTTCCTAGTCTTCCCCTAGAATTTTGGGATGATAAAGTGCTTTGATGGATTGGGAACTCCTTTGGAAGTTATATGACAGCTGACACAGTTACTCTGACTAAGTCACACCTGGTGTTCGCCAAATTTTGTGTTAATGTCTCTATGAACAAGCCCCTTCCCAAATTTGTACTGCTAAAGTTGAAATGGGGGAACTGGACCCATGCCATTATTTATGAAAATGCCACTCTGCACTACCATAAATTTGGGAGAAATGGGCATGTGGTGACAAACTATAAGGGTTCCACTAGGAAGGAGGAACAACCTAACGCGAGCTCCCCTCGTAAGATTCAGATTGAGAAAGTTAATGAGACCTTCTAGGCTATGTCTTCGGTGGATACCACAGTAGAAAAACCTTCCCTTGGTGGGTTTCCACCCCATGTTGGTGGGCTAGGGAAGGAAGGATCAGAAAGGAACATAGAGGCCGAGAAGGTTGAGGCCTTAGAAGATGGGCTGGTTAAGGAAGGATCAGAAAGGAACACAGAGGCCGAGAAGGTTGAGGCCTTAGAAGAAGGAGATATTTTCATAGTGAACACTAAAGCTGAGATGGGAATGACCCTTGAAGATGGAGAGATGGTCATTGTCTTAACGGATGTCTCCAACTCTCTTGTAAATAGTCCTAATAGTTTAGGAAATAAGATTGAAGCCAGTAAGGAGAACAAGATTTGGGAGTCTGTGTGTGTACTAATAGGAAAATTTTGGGGAGAAAATTCTTCCACCAGGCACAGTGGATTAGAAAATGAGTTAGGGATGATGAGATCAACCTCCTTGTCACCCTTGACTACTGCTTTTGACTAGTCGGAACCTAAAAGGAAAACCAGGAGAAAGAAGATGGACGAAGGACTGGATTCAAAAAAGAAGGCAGATGTGGGAAGTGAAAATAAAGTTGGACGCCCGACAGCTAGGGTGGCCAGAGCTAAGGAAGAAACAACGACCATTTCCAGTGGAAGGAAACTAACCCTGGAAGACTCTCAAAAAGGTAAAAGATGAAGTTCCTATCCTGGAACATAAGGGGCATGAACAGCCTGCAAAAATAGTTGGCTTTGAAGAAGTATATAACAGAACTCAGAGTTGATGTGGTTCTCATCCAAGAGGTTAAAATGAAGTACCATAACTTTGTGTTGCTGGTAGATAAAATTTGGCCAGGAGCAGCCTTTCTATACAGTGAAGCTGATGGGGCTTTCGGTGGTGTTTCTACTCTCTGGAACCCTAGTAAGTTATCTAGGAACATTGTGGCTTCTTCTCATAACTTTCTTGTTGTGTTTTTTACTTGGAATAATTCTTCTTGGTATATGTTCAACATTTATGCCCCAAATTCTAGAAGTGACCACGGTAGAGTCTGGGGGGAAATGTCTAACCTCATTGATAATGACCTTAATCACCCTGTTATGTGTGCTGGGGATTTTAATTCTCCCCTTTACCCTTCTGAGAAATTGGGGGGTTCCCAAGACTATTCTGATAGTATGCAGGAGATGGTTGATTTCATGAGGATAAGTGATTTGGTTGATATTGAGTTGCAGGGAATGGGTTTTACTTAGTCTAACAATAGAAAAGGTAGGCACCTTATCTAGGTTAGGCTGGATAGATGGATGATCTCCAGTGGGTGGGATATTTCCCCTCTGATTTGCCTCTCCCACCTCCCTAGGACTATTTCTAATCATTCCCCTTTGATCCTTGACTGGGAGGAAAAAGCCCATGCTGGACCCCGTCCCTTCCGCTATGAGATCATGTGGCATTCTCACCATGAATTTGAATATTGTATAAAAAGGTGGTGTAATATGCCTATTATGGGTACGGCTATGTTTAGAATTGCTGAGAAGTTAAAAATTATCAAAACGGAGGCCCACTGGTGGAGCAAAACTAAGTTCGGGGACATATTTCAATGTAAGAAAGAGATAGAGGAGAAACTTAAGCTCCTCCAAAATGATAATTCCATGGGAACTTCCTCTTGGGAAGCTCATAGTGAGGAGGAAGGATAGAGGAAAAATGGAAAGATAACCTCAAGAGGGAGGAAATCTTCTGGAAGCAACGATCTTGTATCCAATGGCTCAAGGAAGGTGACCACAACTCAGCTTTTTTTCACAAATCTGCTTCAATTCACAAAAGAAGGAATACAATTAAATCCATGGTTGCCAATGGGGTGGTGATGTATGAGGAAGAAGACATGGGTAATCATGCTACGGATTTTTTTCATGACACTTTCAGAAGTCCAATTCGGAGGGGGGTGGATTCTGATAGCTCTCATCTCCTGGAGGCTATCCCGACTACTATTACTAGAGAAGAGAATGATATGCTGCTATCCCAATTTTTTGAAGAGGAAGTAAAAATTTCTATTTTCTCCATGGGTGCTTTCAAATCTCCTGGTCTGGATGGCTTTCCCCCATATTTCTTCCAGCACTTCTAGGAGGTCATAAAATATGATCTTGTTCATGCTGCGCGTGATTTTGTAAGAACCGGAAAAATTCTCAAAAGAATTAATAAAAATTACATTGTTCTGGTCCCTAAAGTTCAAGACCCCAAGAAAATAAGTGATTTCTAGCCCATAAGACTCTTTAATACTGTTTATAAAATCCTATCTAAAATTATCACCAATAGGATTAAACCTCCCCTAGGTAAAATCATTAATCCCAACCAAAAGAGGTTTGTTCTGGGAAGACAAATCCTAGACGTGGTTATCACTACTCATGAAATCATTCATTCAATGGACAGAGGTAAAAATACTGGCATGGCATTGAAACTGCACATTTCAAAGGCATATGATAAAGTGATATGGAACTTCTTGTACTGGGTGCTAAAGAAGCTTGGATTTCATGCTGACTTTATAAGAATCATTAAAGAGGTAGTGGAAATGGTTGAATTTTCTATTTTGGTTAATGGCTCACCCTGGGGGTCCTTTAGTCCACAGAGGGGCTTGCGCCAAGGTGACCCTCTATCCCCTTATTTGTTCCTCCTTGTGTCTGAGGTGTTGGCTCATAATTTATTGAGACTGGAGGCTACTGGATACATTGCTGGGTTCAAACTAGCATCCACTCTTCCTCCATAAGTCATTCAAAAATTTGTGGATGACATGTTTCTATTTGGGAAAGCTTATATTAGACAAGCGAGAGAATGGAAAGATTTGCTAGATAATTATGCGGAGGCTTCGGACCAGGTGATTAATTATAGTAAAAGAAAAATTTACTTATTTAATTCTGAACAGAGAACCCAGATGAAAATTATGGAATGTACTGGTTGTAAGGTAGGTATGCTTCCCAACACCTATCTCAGGCTCCCTCTCACTATGAAGGAAGTCTCCGACCCTTTCTGGAACTCCATCCTTGAAAAAATGCAAAAAAAATTGGTAGGGTGGAAAGGAAAGGTCCTCAGTAATGCAGGGAAACTCCAAATTCTATTGGTGGTCCTTCAAGGAATACCTATTTATTTCCTATAACTTTTTAAAATCAATGACAGAACAACGGAGAAACTAGAAAAAAATCTAGAGGAAATTTCTATGGTCTGGAATAGAGGAAAAGGCTAGAATGAACCTGTTGATGGGACTCTTGTGACCGGGTCCACCAATAGATGTAAGTTGTCATCGGGTACCAAAGTACCAGCCAACTTTGCCTGTAAAGGTTTTCTAGGGAAATGAGATTCCCTGGGCCTCCAAGTATGTGAGAGTCGGGTCTCGACAGTGCAGGGCTCAGTTGGGAGATGTGACTATTTTTCGAGGGGGATAGCTGGTTATCTTCAACTCATTCTCTCCAGGGATTCAAGTAAGTGGGGGTTCCTGCAAGCGTGCATTCACATAACAAATAAAATTCAAAAGATACTACAGAGTTAGAAATATTTCATCTACCCATAGTTACACTAAACATTCAAGACATCAACAATGTTCTAACACACTACACTAAATACCAAAGAAACATGCAACCATCAGTTCATATTTTATTAGTAGCAAAGGAAAGGAGGTCGTTAATCTACTTTAAGTATCAAAGCAAAGGACATAAAGAACACAAAGCATAAAATACCTTTAAACTAGAAGACAGAATGCCAACAACATCATTGAGAGAATTCTTCCTTCTTAATTAACAATTCTTCTAGCAAGCACTGGTGCGTGGTACAATGGTGGCTCCAAGGGAGCATCTAACAACTGAAAACTTAAAAACTATGGAGCATTGAGCTCTGCAACTAAGAACTGAGAAAACTAGATTGCTATTAACTGTGGACTGCAAAATCATCAATTTCATTGACCCTTGGAAGGAGGTTGGACTTACTATTTATACACATCTTTTGATCTAACCCTAACCCTAACTTATTTTACACTTTACAATAAAATACATTATCCGGTGGCCGATACTACCCGCACACTTCTACAAAAGACCTAGAGACGAAAAAGGCCTGTCATGTCAGAAGAATAAGACAAGAAGGATGGAGTAGAATAATCAGCCTCGAGAAGAGAGCCAAAAAGGAGAAGGAAGAAATCTGATCACCCAGGGATCAAGGCTACATGCCTCATAAATGGGAAAAGTGGTGTGCTATCTCTGATGTGCCAGGTGTATCTCTGAAGTGGCACCTTGGCAAGACCAATTGTCAAAAAACCTCTTGTCGATCCGACGTGCCTTGATGTAGCTATCTGCCTTCTAACAACCTTTATTAACTACTTTGAAAGTGATTGGTCAGCCTTGGGGACCAGGACATGGGTCACTTTAAAGAATACAAAAGTGTGGGATCCAAAATTCTAGGATCCGAGAACTTGCATTCCAAAGGAATAAAGAATACAAAACATTTTCCTTGAAGGTTTTCTCTGGCTCCCGAAGAACCTCTACTATTGCTTACTATCATTGAAGGTTTGGAGGAGATGGGAAATTCCATCCTCATTGATATCTTTAAGTCCAGCCCGCCGGTACTTGGCCACCTCAATCTATTCTCCTAGGTCTAGAATATTATTCTTAAATTCTTCGACCATCTTTGCCGCATTGTGACCACTGAGTAGTCACAATTATTCAAAGGTTCATCATCTTTGCCACATTATTATTTAAATTATTCATGTCATTTTATCTCCGTCTATCCCCTCCAGGGATTGATACCTTGATTCCATTAATTCATCAAACTTCCCCAAAACATATTCCTCCAGCGTGCATGTGTCAGTGCTAAACGGATCAGCTCCGGAGACCTTCAAAACAAAAGACTCATATAAATTTAACAAATATTGGAATGCATTGACCTTATCACACAAAGTCCCCACCAGTTGCTTGATTACCCCCAATGTGAGGTCAAGTCTGGAGTGCTAGGTCCTCACAAAATCAAATGACTCTTCTCCTAAAATTCTGGACTCAGAAACAATCTCCTCTCCAAGACCCATGAGTTCCTCTGATTCAACCTTCCATGCCTCATAATTATCAATGTCTCCATCCCATATGCTGATGGTGGTTTCGGCCTAGTGTAATATGTGGTACGCCGCATATAAATCTGGGAGTGTGGACACCAAGAAATGTCAGATGTTTCCCAACTGCAAGGCAACCCATTCATCAATCACTTGGGCCTTTTTCTTCATCACCCGTAATGAGTCTATATCACTCTATAGAAGTGGTTCATCTGACGTAGAGACCCCCAGAGGAATAATGCGAATAGGCCAGGCCAGCTTAGTCAGCAACCCCACGAGGTTTGCATTTTTCTCCTTTTCTGACTTGAACTTTTGAGCTTCTTTTTCATAGCAAGCCTCCACTGCCTTGGTTGCTTCTTTCAACAGGTTCAATTCACCCTATTTTCCTCTCTTCCCCTGTGACACCTCTGTGACATTGTAATCTCAGGCCTCAGTCATTGCCTTGTCTGCATCTGGGGAAGGTGTCATGATTATTGTGACTGTTTCTCCACCCGGCTTGGTTTGAAGAGTGTGAACCATCTGGGCTTTCTTAACCTTAGGCCAGTTCTGTGCCTAAGCCATTATCTCCGCCAAAGAAAGATGGGCTTTGGGTGTTGATGGGGCCTTTCTCTTTCAAGATTCCACCAACCATTGTGATAGTAGGGGTGGCTTTTCGGCCAAAATTTGGTCATGTGACTTATCCCCAGGATCTTGTTGTGCCCCTTCAATAGTATGAGCCTTGGCTGGCTCCTTCCCTGTATCTATTGTCTCACCGGAAACATTTTCTCTAGTGATACATATGTCCTTTGCCCTGCCATCTATATCTTCAACAATATTTGGGTCCTCATTGGTTGCCTCGGGGTTTTCTCCTTCATCCTGCTGCTGTTCTTCTTCAGCCTCTGTTGCTGGGGTGTCTTCTTCTATCGGTACATATTTTGGTAGTGGGGAAGGCAATGGGGAAAGATTCAATTTTTGGGCCACAGTGATTACCTACCCAATGTTCCCTTTGGGAGTGGCATTTGAAACACGATGGTTGGAGTCACGGTTGTTACCATGGGTCTGGTTTCCCCAACTGATGCCATTTGTTCATTTTGCTTTTGTTGGCCTGATACTCCCATATCCTATATTTCCAAGACTTCGAAGGATATCTCTTGCTCTATCCCTTTTTCCTCTTCTACTTGTACCTCCTACTCCTGCGCAGGTTCTTGTTCTGAAGCTTCCTCCTGTGCGGTGATTTCCTCCTCCAACTGTACGATATCTCCCTGCAAATTCTCAAACTTGTCAACCCTGAATACATCATCAAATTCTTCTTAAGGGGGAGGATTTGCTGGGACATGAGGATTTTCTCAGAAGAAACAATTTCTAATTGTGGGATTTGTGGCATCCCCAGCTCCGATTCTATCTTTGGCTTTGGGTTGAGCCTTTTATTTCGCCCGGTAACCAAAGGAGGCCCCGCATCCCTTAGGGCTGCCCACTCCTCTTCCAGATCCATTCCTGTCACCCTGACCATTAATGCTACTAGTGAAGGGGAAGAGGGAGGACGGACAGGTCTGGTCATGAGCACTGGAGTGGCCAATCGTGTGATTAATTTCTCCCTCATCTACTGAGAGGCCGCTATTGATTGTTTCAGTTGTTCTTTTATGGGGGTCTCCTATAGAGTTGGAGTTTCCATTATTCTTTTTCCCCTATCCTCTCCTTGTGAAGAGGTTCCAGCCCTGGAAGTCAGCTTTTGTACTGTCGGGCCAGCCTTGCAGGTACTCCTGGGGCATACTCTCTTAAAGTATTCATGGCTACGCTCGACCATGTTGTGAGTGATTTCCTCAATGGTAGGCCCCTCTTGGGCATTCCAATATACCAGTGGGAGGGCCATCTTTTCAATCCCATTTTCCTTATACTGGGGATCTATTGTGGGTCCGGCGTCTGAGAAGTCATCTGGAAATTTCTGGAGCTTCAACCTTTCCATCATCCCCATAGTCATCTAGACATAATGTCAGCTCCGAACTTCAACATCATCCTGGAAATCTTCCCAGAAGTCCTCCATGTGATATCAGTGGGCCTCTGATGCCCAAGAAAGTGCCAATGCAATTTTCCCAAGCGGATCAAAGTTCTTCCATGCTAGATAAAATTTTGTCAAGTTCAAGCTCTTGAGTTCACTATCTGCCTCCTTGGCTGCAGCCAGACTGCACGAGTAATTCCCACAAGTGATTGGGAATGGAACATTCATCACCTTCTTTAAAGCATACAAGGTGTGCAGCTCCAATATTTGTCTGCAATATTCTAAGAGGATTATCTTGTTCCCATAATGTTTGGGCAACAAGTAAGGCTTCCTGGAGAAGCTGGTTATCTGTATGTAGGTATTTTGCTAGAATTGGATGTAATAATGGCCATAACTTCTGACCAGATCCATTACCTCCTTGGAGAGGTAGTACCCTGCATCTCGGGTAGGCATGAGCAGGTTGTAGTAGATGAAGGCGTCGTTCACCCGGCAGAAACTGGGGAAACTAGCCTCCCATTGGATTTGTGGGAAATAATCCTAGGGAGCCTTCTGACCTGGGCTGATCCCAAGTACACCTAATGTGAGCAGCCCGTTGGTGATGGGTCATTGCTGCGCTAAGGCCCAGAGAGCATAAGAGGTCATATAGAATTTGTGCTTCTGGGCCACCTAAAGGAACTGAGAATCTACATGGTTAGAGATAATGGCAGCCCAATCAAAGTATTCCCCACCGGTGGTGATGCCAAGAAAAAATTAGTACATCCACCCTAAGAACTCTCAGGCATGGGGTTGCCCAAAGATCTGGCATAGTGCTATCATCCCCATCTGGATACTTTCTTTAAACTCAAACCAGGGGATCTCTAATTTCATTTTCTTGGGGTCCCTCTTCAGATTATTGAGCCAATGGTTGTTCATGTATTGTCAGGCTGCGACCTCTAGCTGCTAAAATTGCTCTAAGGCATCAGATCTGGTAACGATAACTTGGTTATCAAACTGAGGAATCCCCAAACCTACTCAAAATGTAGCCGCATTGAGAGACACCATGGGGGTGGGATATCCGGTCAAGACCAGGGCTGCGAGCATAATAGCCCGGATGGAAGAGTTGTAATATGTCACAAGTGTGAGAATGAGCTTCGGGGCCTGCACTGAGCATGGGAAACAGGCGGCCTTCAGAATCCCAGAATCCCTAATGCTGATCGCCAATGGATCCCTGGACTATCGCTGAATGAACTTTATCTTGACTAGGGCCTGCATCTCGACCCACATTCTGACGCTGGTGTCGGTAATTAATTGAACTTTGGACTCAATCTTTGATCCCATAACGGTATTTTCCTTAAGGTACTTCATGCTGAGAGGCAATTTTTCTAAGGCCCTCTCAATTTTGGATCTGACGGCTACCCTGGTGACCGCCGTGGAGGGAAGTTCCAAACTCCCGGGTGAAGCCTCAAACATAATGTAGGTACATTTTTTTGAAACCCTGCAAGGCAAGGTGACCATTATAATTCGTAGATAAAAATATTTTGGGATCCGGAGATCATACCACCGAGGCACGTCCTTAGCTTGAAAAGTTAGTTTGGGTTCAAAATTCTGAAAAGTATATATATAATGAAAACTTAGAAAATTAACTCCTATCTGAGCATGGGGGTTCTAGCATACTTAATGGGAGTAAGATGTGGGTTGGTGAAGACAAAAGACCTAGGGTCCAAAAAACTAACCGTTGGAAGATGTGAGCGAAAAGTGAGCCATCAGGCCCACGTGGGCGTCACGTGGCTATGTAATAAATGGGGAGTTATAGTGACGGCGGTGCCAACTGTCTGAACGTGCAAAAAGCAGAGGCCACTTGGACAACCTTAAATGCATACGTGGGACATAAATGGATCATAAAGGCTGGCTAACACAGGAGAGAGAAAACCACCTGGTTGAAACCAGCCGAGAGCTGAGTTTCAACCAGGTGGTATTCTGTCTGGAACAAGCTCACAAAATTGGATGAAACAAAGATGAAACACGGTGAGCTCGACGTGAGACCAGATAGATATACATAGAAAATACACCTAAGTACATTGGGGGTGAAGGATATATACATGAAAATGGAAGGATATACATCATATACACCAAATTTATAGCAGAATGAAAATGCAGAATGACAACCAAAATAGCACAGAAAATGTACAAGCATACACAATACTTTACACCACACGAAGGGTGGACAACCCTCTGGTAGAGCTGACCCACCAATGGGCAGTGAACCAGATGACCAAAATGCAGAAACAACATGAACAAACAAGACATAAAATGCAAACAAAAACACAATAAAAAGCAGGAAAATGAAGGAAAGAAACAAAGACACCAATCTGAAATTTGAAGATAGGAAAGGAAGGAAAGGCACCCTGGATGCTCTGCAATAGCTTGCACCTCCAAATGATCACCAACCAGCACCAAAAACAACTTGTAATTTCTCAAAACAACTCAGAATAAATTGCACTTAATTCTCACTCAAATCGCTAAGGAATCACTCTGAAATTGCTTTAGTGTTTTTAATCGTGGCAACTGTGAAAATGACAGGTCATTCCTATTTATACCTAAGGTGAAAAGAAAGTTAAATTTCCTTTTGCAAACTCTAGAACAGGAAAACCTCCAGACTCCAGGCCCAGGGACTCCGTGTGACCATACCTTCTTACAAAAAGAAGACATCATGGTAGAGAATCCCGGAGCCCAGGGTCCGGCTCCTGGACAAGGAACAACAAACTTTGGGACCGGGTCCTGGAGACACGACGGACAAAAACACAAAGAAAACCCAACACCATGGGAAAGAAAACCCAGAGAAGGAAAACAAAGAAACAAAGGCAAAAAGGCAAGGCAAGAGCCAAAAAGCAAAAACAAAAAGGGGGACTCAACATTTTGCACACAAAATGTAGGGACGGGGATGCAAGGCATAACAGAACCTGGTTAGCTAGGATACGGTCTGCCAATCTAAGAATGTTTGAGGGCTAGGAGTGAGAAAGATCAAATATCTTAATAAGGCGCTGATTACTAAACTTGGTTTGCAACTTTTTAGGGGAAACTCTGGTTGGTGTAAAATTCTGAAGGCCAAATATTTCTTAAATGACCAATTCCCCCTGGGTCAAAACTACCCCACAGGCTCTAAATTCTAGAACTTCATGGTGAAAAGTAAAGGTAACCTCCTCAAAGGTTTAAAATGGGTGTTGGGTGATGGTACATAGATACGATTATAGGAGGACTGGTGGGTGGGGGATAAACCTCTCAGAAGGAACAAACTTGGACTCATCAGGGATCATTTGATTTCTCATTTTGGTGACAAAGTCAGTGACTGCATTTCACAAGAAAAGAAATGGAAAGTCCTTGCTAATGCGTGACGTGACCAGGAGCAAGTCCTACCCTACATTCTGGAGCTACAGGAACTAATTGTTGAAATCAGGATCCCTATCTCTCAAATTGTTGATAAGGCTATGTGGTGTCACAACAAATCTGGGGAGGTAACAGTCAAATCTACTTACCTAGCTAACATTAATGTTTTGGCTGATGAGATGAGTTGGGGAAAGGTGTGGATTCCTCAGCTCATCCCCAAAATAAAAAAAATTTGTGGACTACTCTTCATGGAAAAATCCTTACATTGGACAACCTCTAGAAATGGGGAGTCTAGCTAGTTAACATGTGTGTTCTTTGTAAAGTGCAGGCTGAGATAATAAGTCATATTCTTATACATTGCCCTTACACTTCTCAGGTGTGGGCCAAAATTATGAGTAAACTTCAGCTGGACTAGGTCTTTTTGGAGCACTTAGACCAATTTATCACTAACTGGGGTCGCATAGCTAAGCACCCTCTCATAAACATCCTTTGGTATCTATTACCCCCACATGTCTGTTGGAGTCTGTGGAAGGAGCGGAACAAATAGATTTTCAGAGGGGAGGACAACAATGCTGAATAAATGGTGCGGCTAGCTGTGAACCTACTGAAGGAAAACCTGGACACCTGCCACTGGGAAACCCCCCCACCCCCCCAAGGGAATGGAGTGTATGATAGCTAAGGAATGGATTCTTCCCACCTCTTTCTATGCAACAGACTACTCCAAGATTCTGGCTAGACTAAATACTAAATGGTCACCCCCGGAGGAAAATGTAACCAAGCTTAACTTTGATGGCACTGCCTCCAATGGTACTGCTACAAGTGGAGGTATTCTTAGATATCAAAAGGGTCACATGATCATGGCCTATGCGATCCACCTGGGGAAGGAGTCTAATAATATGGCTGAGATCTCTGCTCTCCTTTGGGGCTTAAAGGTGGCGACTGATATTGGGATTAAAATATTAATCATAGAAGGTGATTCCAAAATTATGATTGAGCTAGTTAAAGGCAACTATACTACAGGCTGGATGCTAGCAAAAGTGCTGCAGGACATCTGTTCGCTGCTCCCCAGGTTCGAAGATTTTAAGATTCACCACATTTACCGAGAAGGTAATGCGGTGGCTGACATGCTAGCAACCATGGGTCTTACTGAGAATGGCTTAAGATGCTGGAGAAATTTAAATTCACTACCCAAGTATGTTATTTCGCTTGTGGAAAAAGAAAGTAATTTTAATGATGAATTACGAGGTTGATTTTAATTGGCCAAGAAAGGCGGCAGGCAAGTTCACTAGGTGCCACATCAATTCAAATTTTAAAAGTGATACGGGATTTGTGTAATGTCCCCGCCAGGGAACCCATAAGGAATCAGGTCTTATGACCAAAATTGCAACTAATTTTTTATTTTTTTTTGCATTACATCATTACTACTCCACATTTACATTCCTTAAGGTTCCCTTAATGAATTTCATTTACTAACATATTTACATTACTTATCCAAATTGAGTTTCATTTCCTTTCTTTACTTTCACATTTAGAAC
>MU226086.1:5069-17304 GCA_018584345.1 Thuja plicata
TAGACATGTATGCAAAATGTGGAAGGATAGACAAGGTACGTCAACTATTTAAAGCCAAATTCCACAACCTTTGCAAGCATCCTTCCAGCCTGTGACAAAATTGGAGCTTTGGAACAAGGCATTGATAACCATCAAAGCATAACAGAGGGGGAATTTTTATCAAATATTTTAGTTGTCAGTGCCTTAGTAGACATGTATGTTAAATGTGGAAACATAGACAAGGCACATAAATTTTTTTACAAATTGCATCAAACTATATTACAGTCACAATCTCAATTAGACAGTGTTCAAACCCCATTGCAGACAATCTCAATCGAAATGAGGGGTTCAAACCCTAGTACAGACAATCTGTATAATGGATAAGCAATCCACGACTTTGGCCAGCTCCCTGGTAAAGCTTTGGCCTTCTCTGCGCTGCCAACAATATCCTAGCTAATCCCAATCCTAGCAAAACAATAAAATATGCAGCAGACGACATTTTTGGGGAACAAATTGGCTTCAAACTTTTTAAAACTAGTAATAATAAATAGATGCGTTCAAATTCTCACAAGAGTCAGGAAAACAAAATCACATTACCTCAGTGTCGAATCTGCAGTGTCGAATCTGCCCTCCAAAGTGAAGGTTACCTCAATGAGCTTCCAATACACAGTGCCGATGAGGTTTCATGTTGCAACCTTGAAAGATTCGCCATGGTAATAATGAAATGAAATCTTTTTTTTTTAAGTTATTCCTGTGGTCGAACTTTCGACGAACACGGGCACAAATTAAAAAAAAATGAAAGTTTTCCTTCTATAACGACCAACCAAAACTTTTTTATTTCATGGTCAAAAAATTTGGTGGGAAAACCAGGTCAAATGTACTAGTGTTAGTCTTGGATATTTTGGAGGTTTTCCTATATAAGGAAGGTTTTATGAAGAGTCGGGTGTTCACCCACTCTCTACTCTTAGAGACAAAATCTAGATTTGAAGGAGCCTTTGGAGAAAGGGTCTTGGAAGGATAACTCATCACCAAATTTTCAAATCACCTTAGCTTTGGAGTAAGGTTGGTATTCTTTAGTTTAGTTTTCATGGTTTCTTGTATCTTCTTGAGCTTGAAACTCTATTAATGGAGTCTTATGTAATTTTCAAGTAATTTTCAACTTGAGTTTTGAAGTTTTGTTTTGTTGTATTTTTTTATTTGTGTTATATTTTGAAAGGATTTCTTCAAGGCACACTCACCCTTGGGAGGGAAGAGTAACCTTGAAGGGGGTGGTAGGAAATGACTCTAGTTTAGTGTAGAGTCTCCCATGTGTGGAGAGAAAGACATGGGGTTTCACGACAATCATGATGCCAAGTATGGCGTAAGGGCTTTTGTGGGGCATAAGGAGGTTTATTTTATGACTGCATCTTGTGTAGATGGTCAATCCAAGTACATGTGTGGCTTGAGGTTTATGTTTGTATACTTGGCTTCTCCTACTATGAGGTCTACCACTACCACTGTTTTCAAGAAGGCATCTTGGAGACCTTCCTCTTATTCTACCATGTGATGGGAAGTTTTCAATATTTGGGCATATCTGTGAGTGTTTTCTTTAAGTTGTGCAATTTCTTGTTTGTCTCCCATTCCAATTTGGATCCCCAAGCTCAGGGGTGACCTTGTAAAGGTCTGGGTTGGGAGGTGAGCCTCCATGGTCAACTTCATATCTGACAGGTTTAACTAGATGCCTGATGTTTGCAAAGTAGTTTTATTCAAGGACTTGAAACTGAAAGTATTGTTGTAATCGTTTATTATATGGAAATCTCATTATTGCAAGTTGTATTAAGACTTGGAGAAATTGTAATCCTTATATTGTTTAGTGAATTTATTGTGAAAGAGAACTTGAATGTATTTGCACTCTTAATTTCATAGTGAAGATCAAAATAGGTTATTGAAATTAATACTATGTATATTGTTGAATTTTCTTATGGAGGAAAGTATAACCCTTATAGTAGAATTATAAACTATTGCTCAAATAAATGAATTTATTTTAACCCAGTTCATACTTTTCAAGTTTAGGATTCATATGTTTTATTAGGATTCTAAATGACAACATTGTTAAGGTTAAGGTAAAAAAAAACATAACATTTTTAGACAATATATATGAAGGTTCAAATAAATTATTTTGTTGTTTAGTGTTCTTGTAAAAAGAAATATATGCTACTTAGATAAATTCTGAAAATTTCTAAAAAAGTTACATGTTCATATTTAAAATATTTTTCCTACAATATTTAGAGGACAAATAATATATGCTTCTGGTAAAATAAAATAAAATAAAAAAACTCTCCTTAGTGGTCCCTGTTTTGTCTCAGACTATTTTTTTTACACCAGTCTATTTTTAAAATTATTTTCTTTCTATGCTTGGATTACTACACACACACACATACACACACAACTTTAGTTTACTTTTTTCGTTAATGGAGGATGAGGGTTTGGGGCGTGGCTGAAGCCACTCTAGCACCCCACCCTCTCGCCACTTCCCATAGTGGTGGGCGGTCGGGGGCCGGGCGGCGTCGTCCCCCTGCACCACCACTGTGGTGAACGCAGTGGTGGGACGGGCGAGGTGACAACCGCACTGTACCCCTACCACCCCACACTGCCCCCTCTCCTTTTGCAGTGCTGCCTCGCGTTTGTGTAAAATGGCAAGCCACCCAACGGCTAAAACAATGAAATTTTGGCCCCCTTCCATAAGCAATTGCAGGGTTTAAATTTATTTATTTTTTATTTAGAGTTTCATTTTCTTTTAATATGATTGTTTCATAAGGATATTTAGGGTTTTTTTTTAGAAGTTAGTTTTTAGGTTTAGAGTTTTTTTTAAATGAAGATATATTACTTTTAGATTTAAAACATAAACATATGAGATTTGACTTAAATATGATTTTGATTTTTTTCCCTTTAGATAGATATGGATTATTATTAGATTTTATTTATTATAGATTAGATTTTAAAGATGCATATAAGATTTGATTAAGAAGATGATTTAAATGTTGTTTTAAAATTAGAATTAAAATTTAGATTCAATTTAACTTATAGATTAGGATTGACTATTTTTTTATTATTATAATATATTTGTTTATTAGAATTAAAATTTAGATTCAATTTAACTTATAGATTAGCATTGACTATTTTTTTATTATTATCATATATTTGTTTATTAGATTTTAATTAAATTAGAGTTTTATTATTAGTATTGATTTATAAATAAGATTTGATTTATATTGTTTACATTAAAGTTTATTTTATGCATTAAATTAGAGGGTGAGTTTAATATTTTATGTTACATGAAGTATTGGTTTATTTTACGAGGCTAGTGTTATTGCATAGGATTATAATCTTTTAGCATGTTAGTTTTCTTTTAAAAACTATTAGGCATTTAATTTTAAAATTATGAAATGTTGATAGTTATTATAATAATATTGTAAAGTTCATCTAACAACTGAAAAAAAATTAATCGTTTTATATAAATGAGCCGATCAACGTTAATATCGTCTAGGGAGTCATAACAATCCCTTATCTTCACGATATATCTATGTTAGGTGCATTATCGCTACCTTTGACCAACGTCATGTATGGTTGACTTTTGGTCAACCTTGGTCAAACTAAGCCCAACCGTCTAGGTTTTTGTACCCTGGGTTTCCCTGTACCCTTTAGAACCTCAGCTTTCAGTTTTGCACTTTTCAGGCACGGTTGACTTTTTGGTCAACTATCTCGATTTACATGTGTAAGATTTCCTGAAGCTTAGTAGTCCCTAGTATCATCTCTTCATACTTATTGACGCATAATTGACTTTTTGGTCAATTCAGGTTGACTTTTGGTCAATTGTCTCGATTTGTGTGTCGATCGAAGTGTGAAGCTTAGGGACCCTTGTAGAATGGTTATGTAAGCTATTCTACATAGTTTTAATTGTAGGTAGCATGGTCAAACTTGGCCAACCCTCTTCTGGTTGGACCCTTGAGATATCTTCAACGCTTTAACTCTTTCTATTAACCTTTACCTCCTACACCAGCGAAAACTTTAGTGGCGATTATTCGCCATTTGGCAAATGTTGCATGTCGGCGACCCGAGAATTGGTGAATATTTTTCATATATTGGATCGACCCTATCGCCTGAAATTTATTAATATTGGGTCCAAGCCTGTGCCCATCGCCCATCGATTTATTTAAATTTTTCATTTCTTACACATTATCGCCAATGGAATATAAATTTTGGTCCCCATAAATTTAAACATTCGCCTATAATTTATAAGCGACCCAAAATTGATGGCCTATATTCGCAAAGCATTTTATACATATGTATTTATAAGCGGCCCCAAATTTGCCTGGCATTTTACGGACGCATGTCTCTAACTAACGTAATTTCACCAACTTTATTAATCATGCGAAGGTATTGGACGACCCATAATCACCTCAGAAATAACAAAAGATGTTTTATAATTATGCAGGCTTCGCCAAATATTTATATACCTAATACCTCCCGTTGAATTTGCCAAATAAGGATTAGTATAAAAATATTTGATTGATAGCAAAGTTTCAGACTGTTGAGTACAACTGCATACTGCATTGGCGAGTCATGACTGCAATTTAATTTGAGGCAAAGGTAAGTGATACTTATTCTGTGACTCTGTAGTTTTGAGTTCATTATTATTTAGTGGTAACCAGTTAGCAAACAGTGGTGACTAGGGAGACCTCAGACATTATTTTAGGGCAAATGAATCTAGAATCATATTTATATATATTATAGTCTATTGTCACTTCTTCAACAATTTAATATTTTTATTTTGCACTAGAAGTCATTGGAGAATGGAGATGTCGAACAAGAATAAATCCAAGGGTAAGGCTCCTGCAAGTGGGGAAAGCTAAGAGAGGCCAGCAAAGCGCAGAACCTTATCATCATACTTTGGTCATGGTGTTGGAAATGTTTATGTCCAAAATCAAGAAGCTGCTTCATCACAAGTAGATTTTGAAGATTCGCAACTTGAAACTACATGACATATTGAAGAAGTAGGCGAACCTAATATCTTAGATCACGATGAACTTGAAGAAGATTTTTAGTTAAATACCCAGAATAGCCATAATGATATAATCGACTTACTTGGATGAGACTGAGAATGTCAAAGATGATGATGGTGCAAGGAAAAAGAAATGAAAAAAAAAATCAAAGAAGGATAGGTAATAAAAAAATAATCAGAAGTGGGAGTTTTTGAGGAATTTTCAAATAGAATGGGTGTCAAAGTATCCATTCATCAAACTAGTGGACAATCCAATTGAAGTTCATCCTCTGGTAGAATGCAGATGTAAGATTTGCACCAAGATAAATAAGAAGGAAAAGAGGTTACAATTAAAAATCAACACCATAGAGAATCATATGGGTAAAGTTTACAAAAAGAAAACCGTAGATGAAGTTGAAAATCAGTGATAAGATGGAAAACAAAGAATGAATTTCTGCATGTTAAAAATGTAGAATTATATGAATTTCAGTAGAATATATAGATGAAGCCTGCTCAAGTTAAAGGCTTTATTGAATCTTGTTTTGGAAAAGCATTGGAAGTAGAACTAATGGGAAAAAAATTTCAGTTAAGTGTTGTCTTTAATATTTTGAGCAAAGGGTGTCCTATGATTGACTACCCACCATTGAGTGCTTTATTACACTTTTTGAAAGTTTGTAGCTATCCTAACAGTCAGTGGTAAGTAAATAGTGGGTGGGAATGGGCAATTTGTCTTGCCGATGTTGAAAAAGAGGATCTAAAGGCAAAAATTAAAGAGTTAAATTTTATTGCATTTTCTTTAGATGAGGTTACAACAATAGATAATACTTCATGGGTATGCATGCATGTTTATAATGTACACAATTTTGTCTACTACATCTACTAATTGTTTCTAAAATGAAGGAAAATGCAACAGCTAAAAATTTATTTGAACTAGTAAAGAGTTCTCTAATTGAATATGGAGGTATAAATGACATGATGATTGCCAACAAGTTGGTGTGTGTTGGAGCAGATGGAGCTTTAGTAATGCAAGGCTACATGGTCGGTCTTTGCACTGTAAAGATACAATCTTCTTGTGCGTCCTATATTAATCCCATTAACTGCATGGCCTACAGAATGAATCTAGCTTTTGGAGTTGTCAGCAAACATGGTCACGTACAAAAAAATTGAAGTTTTAATCAAAGAGCTCTACCAATACTTCTATCAAAGTCCAAAATGATTGAGGGAATTTCAAAAATTTGTCAAAGGACTAACATATGGGAACAAACTTCTGAAGGATACTGATACTAGATGGATCTCTTTGGATGGACCAACGCATCGAGTGTTTTCAGAATATCAATTTTTGCTTGGTCTAATGAACTAAGTCGTGAAGAAGTAGGGCTGCCCAAATTTCCTGAGTTGTTGCAAAGGTTAACTAATGTAGAGACACTCTTAACGTTAGTAGGTCTTTCCCCCTACTGGAGGAAATGAGAAATATAATGAAAAAGGCCCAACAAAGAGAAATGTATATTGCATAATATGATGCACTTTGTAAATTGACATCCATGATGCTGGATAATCTCTATTAGTCATGTGATGATGTAAAATTTTCTAGTTGGCTTAAAACCACAGATTTGGACAATCCTGACAACTTTTTAAAGATCGGTATAAACAGGGAGTTATGTGTAGAAGTATGTGGAGTTGAGATACCAATGTAATACTATGACAGGGTCGAGTTTGACGAACCAGGAAGGAAGAATAGGAATCAAATATCAAGTGTTAAAAGGGAAGACTTTACCAATTAACTGCATGGCTGACAGAATGAATCTAGCTTTTGGATTTGTTAGCAAGCATGGCCCAGTACACAAAATTGAAGTTTTAATCAAAGAGCTCTACCAATAATTTTGTCGAAGTGCAAAATGATTGAGAGAATTTCAACACTTTGCCGAAGGACTAACCAATAGGAACAAGATTTTGAAGGATAATGAGACTAGGTGAATCTCTTTGGATGGACTAGCGCATTGAGTGTTTTCAAAATATCAATCGTTGCTTGGTGTAATGAACTCAAGTCATGAAGAAGCAGGGATACCCAAATTTCCTGAGCTGCTGCAAAGGTTAACTAATGTAGAGACACTCTTAACATTAGCAGGTCTTCTCCCCCTACTGGAGGATATGAGAAATATAATGAAAAAGGTCCAACAAAGAGCAATGTATATTTCATAATATACTGCACTTCATAAATTGACATGCATGGCATTGGATAATCTCTATTGATCATGTGATGATGTAAAACTTGCTAGCTGGCTTAAAATCACAGATTTGGACAATCCTGACAACTTTTTAAAGATTGGTGTAAATGGGGAGTTGTGCAGAAGTACGCGAAGTTGAAATACCAATGTACTACTATGCCAGGGTCGAGTCTGAGGAACTAGGAAGGAAGAACAGGATGTGAATATCAAGTGTTAAAAGGGAAGACTTTACGAAGATCGTTGAGTCTATAACTGCTTCTATGAAGTGCATTGCCTATGATCTTTCCTTAGAGATTAGAGAAATATTCCCTCCAATCAAACTACTTGAATCCATGTCTATTGTGTTTCCTCAATATTGGAGCATCAACAATTCAAAGTATTATCAAACTAAGCTACTAACTTTGATAGATCATTTTTGCAAAACCAAAGAGTTAAATGGAGTAACTCTAAATGGAATTTTAGATGAATCTCATTTGAGAGAACAATCGGGTCATTTTTCACAAAAAATGAGGGAACTATATAATATTATGTAGAACCCCCATGAAGATGGATCAACAACAAGGCTTTGGAAATATCTAGCTGAGAGCGAAATGTTGATTGATTCAATATCAAAAATTTTCAAGCTTGCTGATTTATGTCTGACCATGATATTGGGGTCAGTGGAGGATGAGAGAGTTTTCAGTTCTCTGTGGTTCCTAAAGTCAAAGATAAGAAACAAACTAGAAAAGAATTTGGAAAATTGCTTGAGGCTCTATACATCCAAGTATGAAGTCCATACTTTTCCTTACGACAGGGATTTGAAATTGTGGAGGAAGAAATGTCAGAGAAGAGGGATGTGCAACATTTCAAGCCAAACTAGGAGTGCCAGAGACAATGATGTGACTGTCATTGACTCATGTACTGGAACTGGTAATGCTAGCGTTGAATTTGAGTCAAGCGAAGGTATGCAGAGTGAAGAAAACATATTGAAGAACCGAGGAACCTATGAAGTTGATGGTGATGAATCTGAGGATCCTGATAATGATATGATGTGGCAACTTGAACCTTTGTAGAAGTAGCAGGTCCTAGGTATTTATTAAAAATTTTGTTGTAGTCTATTGTCAGTTTCTATATCTCATCATCAATCATACATAATATCATATTCCAATGTCAAAAACATGAATGTGGTTGACAATGTGAATGCCATGAATTCTACAATTAATAATGGTTTTCATTTGCATTATTCAGCTCATATGGTACAATTCTTAAAGATTTTTTTTTTTGAAATCATAGCAATTTATATGATATAATTCTTAGAAAAAGAGATTCTCATTAATTTATTTACAAATATGACATAATGTAACAATTCATTCTTTAATAGTAGTAAGAAGTAGAACACAACTCTGTGCGATTCTATTTGCAAAACTAAATTGACAATGAATTATGACTCAAGAGTCAATACCCAATATCAATTTCATTAGCCTTAGCAAATGACCCTAAATTCCCTTTTATAGAAACAAGGGAGCATTAATAGCTTCAGGTCAATCTGCCTAATGTGAAGTCTCAAAATCAAAATCAGTAAGAGTCAAGACCAGTACAACATCTCTACAACTGCACATATCTACATTTGACAAGCCGATTTAGTAAATTAGCATTGAGCAATAGCATTATACCATCTGCTACATTGATCCTATTAAAGAACAAAGTTCAAACTTGTTACTTTTAACTCAATTCAAGCCAATAGATAAATAATATAGAGATGATTGAAACTTAAAGTACTTTCACATAATATTTTTTATGAGATGATTCTGCCAATTTGTTTAGAATGATCCATTCCGCAACATTTGGAAGGTCAAAATTTTTCAAGTTATAGTAAATGACCTACAACCTCATTAGCCATCCATACTTGTTAGAGTGACTTGAAAGCAATGATCCTTCCCATACTGCATTCAAATTTTTGAATGGTTTGATGCACTTTGCAATGCCTTCATGAGTTATGTCCTGAGCAAGCTTGCCTAAATCAGTCATCATTGTGTCCTCCAACCTTTTTTTGTAAGCTTCTCTTCCAACAAAATTTGTTAATGAGTTACTAGGACTAGGACTCGACAAACCATGACCTATCATTTTGGTTGTTGTTTGATTCATCTTGGTGAGCTTTCTCTCAAATAAGGCAAGAGTTTCCTCTACTTCCTTTAGTTTGTGACATTTTTGAAAGACAAAGTTTGTGTTTATTGATGCATGAACGCAGTCATGAATTCCCTTGATTTCCAAATGCCTGTCACTAGTTGTGTTGATTTGATACAAATATGTTTTGCAATTTTCTCTCTCTGACAATTTTTTTTGTTCTTCTCAATGTGCTCTTTGGGCTTCCCAAAAATATCTCTAAGACTTTCATTCCATTCAAACCAATCACACAACCTATCACCAGTCACCTTTATTTTCTCCCAAAGGTCTCTTTTTATTTTCTTGACTATATTTGTCATTTGGTCATTCAAGCTATTTTCATAAGTTTTAATTGTATTATTTTCCTTCTTTACCTCTTCTCTCAATTCTGACAACTGGTGTTCACTCTGTTTTTTTATTTTCTCTTCTTCATCTTCCCGCTGGTTTTCTTTCGCTTCCCAATATTTTTATTTTACCCTCTCATCCTCCAATTATTTCTTTAAGTTATTTTTTACTTGTGCTGCACTCTCCACTCTTTTGTATAAGATTTTTATTTCTCTCTTCCAATTTTTCCCTAACAATTTTTAGTTTTTCCTCCATATGTTCTTGTTGTCCAATTGCTTCTTTAGAGGATGAATTTTTTATCCTTTTCTCAAATTCTTTGCACCTGTTATCTGTTGCTTTCTCCATTTCCTTTTTATTTGCCAAGTATGCCTGTAACTTTTCTATTCTTCCCTAAAGCTTTCCATTCTCTCTCTCGAACTTCATCACTGAACTGTAGACAACTTGGTTGGTCATTTTTGACACATTTATCTTGTCCACATTTTTAATTTTGGATAAATCCATTTGGAGGGTGCTAACTTGAAATTCAGATGGATCTATCTGACTCTCTGGTGGATTGTTATCTCTAGCCAGGGGCATAACAACCATGAAGTCCATCATTTCTTTGTTTGGGTCATATGTGGGAAATAACCTATTTAATGCAGGTTCTGCATCACGAGATGCAACAACTGCATCCCTCTTCAATGTCTTAGTATTTTGTCTATTCCTTTTTTTTTTTTTGTTCAAATTTAGTTACAAAGTCATTGTAACAAAAATCAGGGTTTTCTGACACAATTGAATGTTTGAAAGGTGAAATAGAACTTGCAATGATGTACGAGCTTCCACCTGTGAATCTAACAATTACACCATGAGGATTAGTAATACTAACACCCTGACCCATTACAAGTGGAGTTTTTGGATTGTTAGAGTTCAGAGGGTTTTGTCATGAATGTGTGGGAATTGTTGGACTCACAGTTACAGACACCATTGACATTGTTGTCATAACCTTTTTCTTCTTTACACTGCCTTGATATCTAGGATATACTGATGTAATGCCTAGTTGTAATGTCCTTTTCGGACCACTAGTACTAACCATGCCATCCCCACCAATGGGAGTGGCACTTGATTTAGATTAAATATGAGTGATTGGAAAATGTGCAACTGGATTTGAAGCTGGAACAAATGAAGGTGTAAAGGTATGAGACTGAGTAGTACCTTTTTTTGATGAACCTCCAATTACTGGTGTCCCACCACATTTTGGTGGAGCGGGTGTGAAAATTGGATACCAATGCCCTTATCCTATGGAACCCAGACCACCCCTACCCGGAAAAACCATTTTTCTACAATCTCTACCCCTTTGCCATTTTTTTCTTTTGTGGATGCATCGACTCCAGTGGCAATTGTTATTAAATATACATCAGTTGATGTGTGATTCACAGAATCTCACTCATCCTCATTATAATCATTGTGATGTACTTTAGCATAATGCTCCACATTCTACAAATCACTAAATATTTCATCCTCTTACACATCATAAAGATTTGTAGAGGTCTTTGACTCGCCGAGTTTCTTCCTCATTTCCCAAAAATCAGTAACTTTCGTTGCAATCCAATAATCATCTTTACATTGAAGCGCTATTTTTTTTGAAATAGCTTTTCTAGATGGTTGAGCAGCTTGTTGGTAGCATTGTAGGATATCATGTGCTACACTTTTCCTTTATGTTTGTGCAATGCCATAATTTGTGATGAAAATTCTTGTATTGAAATATTATTTTCAGCAGCGTATTTCTCCATCTCTTATTTGACCTCATCCCAAGACTCCATGTTTTTAAATTTTTCTATCAATGACATACTGTCATGTTGACATTTTCTTGCGGATCTCCTATTCATTCTAAGCTTTGTTCCAAATATGTTTAGTGGATCATACTGCCAGTGACTATCAACAGCAAAGCAAAAAATTGAAAAAAAGCCTCTACCACTTTGAATCCTCTTCTCTCAAATGTGAACCCTCCCAATGAGAAATGCAAGGAAGGAAATATCATTTTCTTTTGTTGACCATGAAAGACTACATCTATGCTCTCCATCTACCAAACATATTCCAATGCAAATACCCTCTCTATAACATGTATTGGAATTTTGTAGGGTTGTACCACTAAACTGTAAAACCTTAACATAGTGTAGTTTTCCATGAAGTACCGGTCAACCAATTGTATTTGACTTTTCTTAGTTGAAAGCAATTTCTACGAGACACATGAAATCTAGGCAATAGAGTGCATGTAATTTTATGATACATTGGTGTCAAAAAGAACTCTAAAAAATTGTTATAGTTCCTTCTGTTATCAATCATCCTTATCTCAGGTGTCCATTCATATATTGCATTTTGGACCTGACTTTGAAGCTTGTTTATCTGAAATATTGCACAATGCTTTGCTAAAAGAAGATAGCACAAGTAGGTTGTGAACCTAAATGTCTTCTGTGAACCTCTTTTAATCATTAGTAATTGTTCTTGCATGCAATGAACAATGTGCTCAATAAAATTATATTTTACT
>MU226086.1:17635-36212 GCA_018584345.1 Thuja plicata
TATTATCGACAAAATTGTCTCCTTAGTATTTTTATTGACAATTGCTTTTCTATTTTCATCATAATTTTTGGTGCAGAGCATGAAAATTTTTGGACAAGGGAATTCTCGAGGTAACGCCATGCGTGCTGACCCAGTAACCCACAATGCAATTTTATTTGTCTTTGCATTTACCATGTTTTTAAATGGACAAAATTTTGAATCCTTCATTGGATCTTTCCACTTATTTTCAAGTGCAAAACTAATTTCCATGATTCCCTTATTTCCATGGATAGCAGGATAAAAAATATCATGAAATTCATCATTGAAACCTGGTGTTTTAACCAGTTTGTGGAAGTCTATTATCTCTGTATTCTTTATTTTCCTTTTACTCATAGTCTTGGTATTTTTTTTTCCCATCATGGATCGTGGTATACTGGTATTACTATTTACTTGTAGGAAAACTCAAATAATTCTACCCAGGTGACAACTACAATTTACAGGCGTGTTTAAAAATTCAACCCTAATTCTATGACTACAATCTAAACAGTAAACCACTAGATTTGAAAAATTTAAAGGGTGGGAGGAGGGTGTTCAGGATTTTACCCAGAAATTCAATTTGTGCAACTGTGAGTGGGAAGAGAGCGGAGAGACTCTGTTGTATTCCTCAATCCTCAACCTAGAAGTTGTAACCCCTTTTTGAATCTCCAATACAATATACTAGTAAGAACTGAAAAATATAAAAACTTAGGTTAAAATTTAACAATAATGAAAACTGAGTCGAATCCTCACTCGTGTTAACTTTTATTTCTTCTCCAGATATCTGAGGTCACTAGGACACGTGTCACTTAATTTTTAACATTACAAATATCTGAGGTCAGTAGGACCCAAAATTGAGCTTATTGCTTATTAAATATTAAGTTACTATTTAACTCCAATTTTGATTTTAATTAAACTTAGCTGAGTGTTAATTGATGACACGTGCCCTATTTCTGGGGGACAATTGCAAAAAAAGTGATCGTTCCCCATATAGGCCCAAAATATACCTTGGGTCGTTGATACATTTCTCATCCAACGGTCATGGAAGTCAATATCACGTGTCATGGGTCCCATTTACTTTTGACTTGACACTTTTTAGTAGTAGTAGTAGTAGTAGTACAGTACGTCATACGTAGACTTGCAGACTCGTAGTCACCTAGTCACCTCACACATCATCATCAAATGACATCGATTGTGTGAGTGTACATGTGTCATGATTCTAGAATAGGTTTGCAAAAATGGGGTTTCTTTTTCCTTTTGGCTTGAAATACACCACACATCGTTGATTTGTGCTCATCCAACGGTCACTGGCAATCACTATCGTGTGTCGCAGGTCCCATTAACTTTTGGCTTCTAAGTTCTCACTTGTTAATACTAGAGTACCTCACACGTAGTCACCTAGTCACCTCACACGTCATTAAAAACCAACTAATAAAACTAAAAACCTATTTTTATATACTCTGATAAAAAATTTATACAATTTTTACTAGTTTGATTTTCATAAATAGCCTCTGCAATATTGTTAAACTAAAAAGAAATAAATGAAAAAAATGTGAATTATATTTATCGAATGACACCGATTGTGTGAGTGGACATGTGTCGTGATTCTGGAGTAGGATTGCAAAAATGAGGTTTCTTTTCCCTTTTGGCCAAAAATACACCATACGTCGTTGATCTCTGCTCATCCAATGGTTGCCAGAAATACAGTTACACGTAACACCATACGCAAAAACATTATTAAATTAAAATTAAATTAAATATTGAATCTTTTTAATATAAAAGCAACTAATCAAAATATTACAATCACAGATAAATGTCTAATTATTAATTTATTACTACCCATAAAATGCAAACTGATAAATGTCAAATGGGTATTAATAAATCACACAGTCACACATACATTAAACATTGTTGCATTTGTTTGGTTCATATAATATGATATCACACATCGATATGGCATTGTGAATGGGCATTTAATTTATTATTTATCAATATATTACTATTAGTCTTTAGATTTCTTTACAAAATTGCAATTAGACAAAATTACACAGACAATATATTATCTCACACACTGATACATGTCTCGATTCTCGTTTCTGGAGGAAGATATAAAAATTAAAATAATTATGCAATTTAAACAAAATTACAGAGTTGAGAGTCCAGACAATCTATTATCATTCATTAAAAGAGTCAAAGAGCAAAATTTTCATTAATTATTTCAAAAATTTACATCACTAATATTATTATATACTTTATAATTATAGATTTTAACTTTAGATTATAGTCGCACCATAAACCCCTACAAAATGGTGTAAGTGTGAGTGTGAATCACTGAATAGGAAGTATCACAAAAAAATAGTTACAAAATTTGTTGCCACAAGGGTATTGGTTGATCATATAAGAAAAAACAAAAATACAAAATGAACTGCGAAAACCCTGTTTCAAATATAAAAACACTAAGGGTCTTCATCTCCATCCCTGTCTGAGAAGAATTGTTTGTGGAGGATAATCTCTGCAAATTCATTGAGCTAGGTGTAGTCCGTCTCCATCCCATCATCGAGGTGAAACCACTTCCACAGGAAGTCCCTCCCCAGTCGTGCCCACTTCTGATGCCACGTTAGCTGCCTTTGATTAAGGTTCAGTAGAAAGGGTTTCCTTTCCACATTGCTGCCTCGCTGGATAAGTTTTTCAATTTCATCAACCCAAGGGATACGCAACCCTGGTTGTGTGAAGACAATGACTTGGATGTCATCCACCAGAAATTGTTCCTTGAAAACATTCTGCAATAGCATAAGCATGTCTACCTTCTCTCCTCTGAGGTTGAGAAGAGATGCCAGGAAGTGAGACATAATGTTTGTGTTGACGTGGTATCTCTTCTCTTTGCAAATGAACTCATGGTCGAGCACCATGAACACATCATTGTTAATTAAAGTGCCCACTTCCTTGCAAATGGAAGTGAGAATTGTGGCTGGTATCATGCCCAAAAAGGGCTTCTACTCATCAGTAGATATGTTTCTCAACCTAATTGGTGTGTCCATCTCTACTTGCAGAGCCTCGATACCCTAAACTAAAAACCTAAATCTTCAAACCACACGCAAAAAATTGAAATTCTATGAATCTACATAATCACAGATCTAAAAACTTAAAAATAGAGGGCAGAGGCTGAAAGGCAAAAGCAAATTGAAATTGATGAAGAACCAAGCAAGAACGTCTATAAATAGCCTTGTTCCATATCTGTCATATCTTTAGGTAAATCATTCCCATTAATGCACGAGTGTGGGTCAACGGGAAATTACTAATATAGTGACTATACTAATAACTACAGTTTGTAGTCTGTACTAGTGCAATTTTGGAAACCATGCGACGTGTCTGATGACTAACGAGTGGATCATCATAGTTAAATAATGTCACTGTCACTCTGACAAGACATTCATTTCTTGCAAGTTATCATGCCATAATTGTGACGTGTATCCATTCCGCATACTTCTTGCAAAAAATAGTTTCTTTCAAGAAACTGGGCCCGAGATAAAACTCCAGCCATTGATCTATGATCAATCAATAGTCTTGATTAATACATTTACAATTTAGGGTTCTAAACAAACAGGTTTAGGTACATGTCGATGGTATCAATACTCATAGTTGATAGTACAATGTACATACCACATGCAGTTTCCAAATGTACATACCACTTGCAGTTGCTAGTGACGATGGACAACTCGGCAACCAAAGAGGAAATATTAACTCGATGTGACTGGGAGTCAGGACATTGTAATTATTAGATGTTTAATGAATTTTCATTTGGCATTGGCTAATTTTAGATTTTAGTTTAACTTTAAAGTTTAAAGAAAAACTGAATACTTTAAATTTTCACAATTCGGTAATCACACAGTCAGTGGTCACACATGTGACATGATACATGCAAAAGTTAAGTAATATTAAGTTATTACTGTTAAATAAATAACACACATAAATTAACATTTGTTTGGTTCATTTTCAATTTCACAAATTATAAAATCACATATCTCACACATACATATTTTAAATTTAAATCCATAAAAACAAACTGAAATGAAGTTGCAAAGTTTTCATTTATATTTTCTATAAATTTGCAATATTCAGACTTGGAGACTTGAAGTCCCTACAAAACTTTAAAGACAAAACCTACTAGAGTGAAATTTAAAAATTTCAGGCGGAGGCCATAGGGACACAACACTAAGGATTTTCCCCTCCGTCTAAGTAGAGCTTTTCAGAGATAAAAAGATCTGCAAATTCATACAACCATCTGTAGTCCACCAAGTCATCCAGCATAAACCATTTGCGAACAAAATCCCTACCAATCTGTGCTGATTTCCTATGGCGCATCAACTATTGAACATCCAGGATCAAAAGAAAAGGTTGAATGACCACATATTCATCTGACTCGAAAAGCTTGCATAAATCACTTGCCTAAGGGATCCCCACCCCTAATTGTGCATAAATGACAACCTCAAAAGTGTCACCTAGGAATTCATGTATGAATAGCTTCCTTAACAAAAGGAGCATATCCACCTTCTCTCCCCCAAGGTCTATAAGAGATGCCAAAAAATGGGACGTAATATCCATGTTAACTTGGTACCTATCAAAATTTTCCAAAAATTCACGGCCCAACATCATCCTCACAGTCTCATTTGTTAATGCTCCAAACTCCTTGCAAACTGATTCAAGGGTTTGGTTTGAGATCGGGCCCAGAAAGGCCTTTTGTTCCTTTGCAGATGTGCTTATCAAACAGATAGGAGTGTCCATCTTCAAAAAACAACTACCAGAATATCTGAAATTATATAGCCTAAAGACCTAAACCAGAGGCAATCTTTCAAGCACTAGCAAAGGCAGACCCAAACCAAAGGAGAATTAAAGAAGAAAGAAGCGTAGATCATCTATAAATAGCCCTCAATTATTTATCTAGCCTAATTAATTTATTTATCCTTCAAAATTCTGTAAATATTTCATATTAAATGCACGAGTGTGTGAAATTAGTTCATTTGTCCTTCAGAATTCTGTAAATCTTTCATATTAAAAGCACGACTGTGTGAAATTAGAAATAGCCAAATTTAGTGTCAGTGATAAAACATTTCTTTTATTAACGACAACTGTGATACATTATAATTTATCAACCGTCCACGTAAACATATGTAAGACTTGATACGTGTAAATAATGATGTCATTACATGATGTTGCATTAATTAGATAATGGTTATGGTGCAGATTAATTTGATACATGTCATCATTTCAATGAATTCATGGAGAACTCTATTTCCTTCAAGGAATTGGGCCAAAATTAAACTTCAGCCATTGATCTAGGATCATCAAACAGTCTCAAATAAGACATTTAACATTATAAAATGTTGGATGTTACTGTTAGGTTGCGTGTCGATGTAACTTTTCATTCTTATCGATACCAACATATGTTTAATCTACAAACAAGTTATTAGTTGGCGTTGGCCCACATGACGCATTGTAAAGTACCATATTTTGAAAATCGCCAATAAAATATTTATTTTTCCCATACTTAACAATAGATTAGCCAAAAAAAAAAATATATTTTCAAATGACACATAAAATTCGTCAGTACAAATATTTTTTTCCCTTCAAAAGAAAATCATTCGCCTCATATATTATAATGTTTTTACTTCAAAAGCAAAAAATTTGCCTCACGCAATATATATATTTCCCCCACATTAATGTATTATTCACCAGGATTTTATGGAATTTTCATTTGGCAGGGGAAAATTTGCCTTCGCCTTTATATTATTTTCCTAATTAAAAAAAAAAATCGCCATCATCAAGAAAAAGTTTCCCATAAATTAATGTATGATTCGCCAGGATTTTACACTTTTTCCTAGGAGGGGGTTTCTTAAATTTATCCCTATCCTGCACCATTTTGTGTGCACTTGATTATCTTTGAGGTAGTTTGGTCAACCTTTAGCGTGTTTAAAAAAAAATTGATTGTGTGCTTTTGCCCAACTTTTGGGCATGACACACATATTGATTATGTTATTAGAGCCTTATAGGCTAGTATCATCAATTGTTCTACAAGAAATTGGAATCTGGTTTCATTACATGGCATGTTGATCAAAGATGCTATAGTAGGCATCGCATATGCTACTTTGTTCTGAACCCTTGGAACTTGCTCAAATATAATGTAATGAAAAGAAGCACATAGTTTGTCCATTAGTTATCTATATGGGACAATTTTTTCATCTTTAGTCATGTAATCATTGTTGACTTGACTGATAACCAACTGGGAATCGCCATAAACTCTCAAGCTCTTTATTATCCATTGTATAACCATTTTTAATCCGATGACCAGATCTTCATACTCAGCTATGCTATTTGTACATGGAAAATTGAGTCAAAAATATTTAGGAATTGCATCATTTTGTGAAGTAGTGAGTACTATTCCTACTCATGCACCATGGTTCATATATGACCCATCAAAGAATAAATTCCAGAATTCTATTGTCGGTTGTACATCTTATTGGCGTTATTTTTTCCATACAAAGATTGCATCATTTTTTAGTAATGTTTGGAACGAATGACACTTATCTGCCAGTTGGGCGATGAATCTCCTGATAGATTGTAATCTTCCTTGTAGACTCCATGGTTGAATCAGATTTGTAGGTGGTGGCATGTCAAAGATGGCCTTAACCTTTTCTAGATCTACTTCAATTACTCAATGTGATACAATGAAACCAATGATTTTTCCAGTGATAACTCCAAATGCACATTTCTTTCAGTTGAGTCGTACCTTGTATTCTTGCATTCTATTGAATATTTGACCCAAGATTTGTAGATGAGTTTCCCTGATTGTTGACTTAGCCAGTATGTCATCGATATAATCTTCTATTTTTTTATGAATCATATCATGAAATATTGTTATCATGGCACATTGATAGGTGGCACTTGCATTCATGAGACCAAATGGCATCACATTCCAACAATGAGTACCCCATGCACAAGTAAATGTTGTCTTATGTTGATCTTCTGGTAAAAAACTCATTTGGTTATTGTTGTGGCTCTACAACACACACACCCCATTTTTTTTTATCTCTTTGGCCATGGTGACCCCCTTGATTCCCCCTTTGTTTTGACCCCCTATCCTTTATTGATGTTTTTATGGGGTCCTTTTGAAGAAAAGATAAGTCCTTTCAAACTTTTCCACTTTCAGACCTACAGTTGGTCTTGCAACCTCTGAAAGTACAAAGGCAAAAAATTGTGAAAGTACAAGCCTATAAAATCTTTCAGCCATTCAGATGATGAAACACAAAAATATATGAGGGTCATGGCTTCAACGTTTCATCCTCTGGAACACCGAAGTTCATGTGATGTTGCCTCATCTCACGTTGGGATTTAAAAGGGTGCTCCCCATTTTTGTATTCACCTTTTTTTCTATTTTCTCTTTGCCTCCTCGATCTCTTGCTGCTTCTTGCCTTTGGTGCATGCGTGCATCTCATTTTTTGTTGCTCCTTCTTGTAGATCATACTACCTTTGTTGTGCCGTCTTTTTTCTTCATTCTCCTCTCCCTCCTAGCAGGTTGGTCTCCTTGATCTTTCTGCTAGGGTTTTTCTTGGTTTTTTTTTTTTTTTCTTTTCAAGGTTTTTGTTCATTTCATTTATTGTTTCTTTTCATGTCCTCTTTGGGTGTTGTATTTTGGTCCTCCTTTCATGGTTTTTGTGTGGTCTCAAACCATAGGTTGTCAGGTCATTCTTCATTGTAAGTTTTGTTTTGTTTTGTTTTGTTTTGGTGTCATTTCATTCGTGGTGTTTTCAGCCTCCGAGGGCCAAAAGTCGTCAGCATCAACCAGATCAAACACAAAAAAATGGCTAAATTCAAAATAATCCTTGGTGCTTCATTGTTTTTCACTTTTGCAGTCCAACAAACTCTCACACCTTCGAAAAGCGAAAACACCGAAGCTAGGATCAGCCTTTCATACTTTCATAGTTTCATGGTTTTGCACTTTGAAGTATCTCACACCTCCAAAAATATGAAACCCCACCTCTTGCACCTCATCCATCTCTCACATCTTTCTCACTTCCACAATCTGAAAATCTTTCACACTTTCATAGTCTGACATACCGAAAAGGATCAACTAAACTCTAGTCAAGCCCCCATTTCACATTTTTGGACTTTCGCATTCGATCTTGTCTTCAATGTCTGAATGACAGAAAGGATGAAGTTGGAAAAATTCTATTTCAGACTATTTTTATCACCATTTGGATTGAATCTCTAGGGATTTTTAGTTGTTTTTGCTTGCTTTTGAGTAGTTAGTTCAATAAAGTTTACTGATAGTTGCATGTTTCCTTTCAGGAATACCAAAAAAGATCAATGGATCACCAATGATGTAACTTTTCAAAGGGTACCACGTCACTTTGAAGGTCAAGAACTACCATAGTGAGGTCACTGACATCGACATTGGAAATATTGACTAGAACGAGCTCCTTACCAGATGTTCCAATCCTAATGGGAGGTCATCTGACTGCACCGCTCTCATAATATCGAGTCCATTTAATGCTACAGCCCACCTAGTTTCATTATTATCCTCAGACTTGATCATGACCCTTGCACAACATTACAACCCAGAGGAGAGGTGGTGAAGAATAAAGTCGAAGACATTGTCCTAGACATCCGGCGAGACAACATTGAGGATGTCTTCCACCTTCCAAAGGGAATTGATAGATATTATAAATTTTCAGTCACCAAAGGCTTGAAATGGTTCAAAAATGACACGCTGGATGCATATGAGATCAGCAAACAAGAATACCTAATCTAATCCCTCGTGAAGAACAAACTAGAAAAGATACATATGAGGAGCCATATACCACTACTGGAGAGAAGCATAGAATCATAGAAGAAGAGATTTAAGAGGTTCAAGAAGCATTGGAAAAGGCAAGGGAAGCCAAAGAGGAGATGGAAGTACAGGGTACAGTAGGGACAACTTAATTCTTGAGCATTTGCTCCATATGAGCTAGTCATGACCTTTACTAAACCAACATGGTTTACTAAAGAGGTATAACCTAGAAAGAGGGTTTAAATTGAAGAAGAGGACACAAATATGTCATTTTAGGCCAAGCCTTTCACCAAGTAGAACCCAGTGTACCCACAAGGACAATCTCCTACGCCACTCAAGACAACATGGGTCGGTGGAAGGCATAAGTGACAATACCTACAATGAGTGGAAGCCAAACGGGGATAACTCCTGAGGATTATACTTTTGATGAGGTTGATTTAGGGGAACCTACAAGAGAAGGAGGCAAAACATTGGCAGCTTTAGGTATGAAACATGCATTAGGTTTCATGGACAAAGATGAGGAAATGATAAAATCATTGACTGAACAAAATGAAGCACTGAAGAGCTTCATTCTGAAAATAGTGGGTCCCATTGACCCAAGTTGCTTGGAAGCCTCATTACAAGCTTTATTGGAGAAGAAGTCCACCCTAAAATTGCTAGTAGGAGTAACACATTCTTTTGTACAAGCATGTATGGACTGGAAGGTATATTTTGAGAAATTAGGAGAAAGAATCATGAGAGCCATTTTGAAACCTTTCAGGACCATTCTCAAGGAGGCTAACAAGTTAGTGGATATGATGGAAGATGAGCAAGAATTGGATTTACAATTAAATAGATGGAAAAAAGTGTTCAAAGGCTTAAAGATAATAAAGAAGCAACGCTTCCAAATTATGGTAAAATTAAATGAGGGGCAAAATTGGATAATTTTGAGACATGGACTAAGATCATAAAAAAGACAATAAAGGTTTATGAAAAGTGCATGAACAAAGTCTGTCAAAGACAAGAGGGAGTTATGATATTGGTGGAGAAAATAGAAGATTTATTCACAGGTATATATTTGGAGTTATATGAGGATAGCTAGAAACAAGTCTTGTCTCTGGTAAAGAGCATTGTACTGCATTTCAAGGGGATTCTAGCAGGGATTAACACCAAGGAGGATCTCCATCAACTCTTCAGATTCAAGGACTAGATGCAAAGAATGTATGAGCACAAAGAAGTGATCAAATTATTTGCCTCTAAGTTGACTACCTTCAGAGAAAAGAAAGAGTGGTGCCTCAGTAATGTGCAAGAGGTAGATTATGATGAAGTAAAAGAAATAGTATAGAGGCTTCAGGATGCTCATCCAGATATCCTCCCAGACTGACTATCCATTTTGGGGACTTAGTGAGATTTTCCAAAAAGGAGTTTTTGACACTTAGCCATTTTTCAAGGCTCAAAATTTTGACCTTTCAGCCTCTGAAAGTCTGTAATTTTGGGGATACCAAGAAGAGTTCATCCATACTTCATTTTTTCAGCCTCTTGATTTTTTGGAGCAAAGGTCGGGGTCTGAATTTCTGGTCCATCCTGACGTGAAGAAGATTTGTATAAAGAGGAAGCTTCCAGTCATATTACCTATGGATTGGGATTTGTTTTGGCTTAACTAGAAGATCTCTATCAGTTTCCCATGCAAAGAGAAGCTCAGAAGAAGGTTCTAAAGAGAACTCCAAGTTCCAAATGAAGACTCCAGTTAGAAATTGTGGAACTCTAGTTCAGATTTCTTTTCCTTTGGGCGAGTTTGGCCCTTATTTCTGGGGCCAACTAAATGTAAAAAAATCAAGGATCCATGCAATCTTGTTAGTAGTTAGTTTAGCAGTAGTTTTGCTTCAATAAACTTTATTTCTAGATTTATTTTGTTGTTTAGCAGAGATGGAGCCCTAGTTTTGGGGTTCAAAGTTTTGTAAATCAAAGCATTATATATTTCATCAGAACAATGTAAAATGGTTGAATCTTTAATGCAATAAAATATATATAGTTGGTGATTCATTCATAGTGTGATTTCTTTTGTTTTCTATGGGAAATTGAAGAATTTATGTTTTCTGGTTTATTTCTTTCAAAGATCTAACCATGTTTATTGTGTGCGGATCTGCAATTAATTAGATTGGAGTTTCCTGTTGTTGATCAATCTTTCTGTGATGAATGATTGGGAAGGATAATTCTATTGTTTTAAAGATAAATCCATCTCGTGTGTGTGTGCATATTGTGGCTTCACAATTTGATAGATTTTGAAAATCGTGTATCTGGATAAAAGTTTCTCCAAATGATTGCATCTATTGGGTATAGAATCATGATGTGGTCTAATTCATATTCTATGGGTTTCCATCTTTCTATCATTTGATTCACAAGGAAGGTTCATCTATGGTTTATGTCCACTAGGATTTCATTTTCAGTGAATTTTCTTAATTCTTGTTACCCAAATCTTTTAATCTTTTGAAAAGTATGGATAGAGTAGATACTCATTGTAGGATTTAGCACATATTTTGAATCATTAATAATTCATAAGCATTGATAAATTGAAAATAAAAAAAGGGTACTAATTTTATTTTGTAGCTTGAAGTCTTCAAAGTACCAGCAAAGGCCTCCTTGTTAACATTCACATTTATGTTCAACTGAGTTTACCAAGAAGATTGTACAATGACCATGGAGAACCTTGGGAATAACTTTGTTATTAGTTCAAGAGAGGAAATTGAATCTTGAATTCCTAGAAATTGACTTGTGTAAAAACAACGCTCAATAGAAGTGGTGCTAGAAGGAGGGCCCAAGACAAAAAGATGGATAACATCAGATCTTTCTCACCAGAACAATTTGAGCAAGTGCTTAGATCATCTCCAAAGAAAGGAGAGTTCCTTGAACTCACCCATCATCATAGAGCTCACAACGAAAAAGGAAAGTCAAGGGGAAATCACTCTCACCACCACACCAAGCCACAAAATCCACTTGGACAACAATCACACATCGCTACCCCAACTGTCACCACAACCATCAACCAAAATAAAAACTGATGACAACCTCCTCCAATGGCCTTCTTTGCTAACACACAAATCTCAGCACTGAACTTCATTGGATAGCTTCATGAATTACCCAAGAACCTTGAGAATTTTTGCACTCATTTTGTTTACGGGAAATTGCAGACAGCCAAAGAACACATTCGTGCCTTTAAAGAGATTTTCAATCGCAAAGAGATTTCTTACCAAGATGTCATATGTCACCTATTCTCATACACTCTAGGGGAGTTTGCATATAAATGGTACCTGAAATTACCACGTGGGTCTATCTCTGCATGACCATAGTTTGAAATCAAATTTCTAAACCAGTTTAAATTTTATGTAGATCTTGCTACAACACATCACCAGTTCATAGCAATGAGGAAATACTCAAAGGAGCCCATTGCTATGTTCAATCATCTTTTCCATAGGATGAATAAAAAATTGGAAGCTCCTTATACTATATGATAGGCAACCATTATACAAGTTTACCTTAAATCCCTGAACCCCTTCACTTCAATATTTCTAAGGAGACTTCCCCTACATTAAAACCTTCTCAAAACAAGGTGGATATCAATGAACGCATGTTGCTCCAAATGCCTATCCTCATAATCAAAATCGGAGTTACAACACCTATAATAATAACAACTACTCACTGGATAAACAATTTGGGAAGAAAAGGCCTAATAGGCCTTGGAATACTCAAACCAACATTCGTATCATACCCACTAATAATGCTAACACTTATGAGACCACTGATGTAAACTTTTTTAGGGCTCCCAACCCACACCAAAGCAATGAAAGGTGTGGAGGTAGCACCTATAATCAGAAACCATGGAGTTTGGAGGAGCTTCCCATTCAATTTAATGCAATGATATTTGACTCTTATGAACCAAGAACTAGGGAGAATTCATACATCCACACCCGAGAGGAGTTTTTATTCCCATTCAAAAAGGAAAGAGATCCTGAATATTCCAAGGTTCATACATTCCAGAATGACCACCGGAGCTATTACAACCTAAGGAACTGAAAGGATCCTTTAAATGAGAATATTCCTCTAAGAAAATAACCAACTCCCCTTTATAGGTCTGAGTGCTCTTGCATCATCCCCACAAAACACACTCACTAGTTATAGAAACCCATCTTCGTCAGCTGAAAAATACAGTGCAATTAAGGAACTAAAGAGAACAAAGGAAAACATCTCCATGTTTGACATGTTGCAAGGCTTCCCATCTCAAAGGGAAGTGCTCTTGAGGTCCGTATATCACTCAAGAAAAGGTATGACTGCTAGAAATATAAGGGCTCCCACATCTAATGTCAATACCATAGAAGCATTCCCCATAATGTTCAAAGACAATTTAGAAGTACCACCTTTCCTACTAAGTCTACGTATGTTTGGAAAAAATTTGCACAACTGCCTAATTGATTCAGGAGCTTCATGTAACGTCACGCCCTTGTCCATCTGCCAAAAACTAGGAATGATCCCTCAAATGGAAAATAGGGTAGTGATACAATTAGACAAGACGAAGGTCAAAGTGATTGCTGTACTCAAAGATGCGCACATCTAACTGGTTGTTGATCCAAGAGTACAAGAGTACATCGATGTACATGTCATAGATATTCTGGAGACCTATGGGATGCTACTTAGTCGAGAATGGACCAAACATCTAAGAGGGTGGTTGTCCACTAATTTCACCCAACTATGGCTACCCTGGAAGGGATTAAACAATCAAATCAAGATTGATGCTGAACCCGAGCTAAAGAAAATGATCACAGATTACAATGCCCCAAATGAAGTATTTTTCACTCAAATTAATCTGGGCACTTATCGAATGTATAACATCCTCATGTTCCAAATCAAAGATGCTAAAGGACTGGATCACAGTCTCATACAAGGTCTGCAAGAGTTTCAAATTGGTGATGACATATTTCAAATTTTTATCAATAATATGATGACAAGCCTAAGGCGTTTAGGTCAAGATGCGGATCCCAACATCTTATTGTTGCCAGGGTATTGTCGATTACACCAGGATAGTCACTCAAAATTCATGTGTGCAAGTTGTCAGGATGCCCTATCATGAGTGCTATCTCAAATTTCCCTACCAATAAAACCAGGAAAGGGCCAAGTTCCAGAAGATAAGAGCCCCATAATAGAAACCTTGGATGATGCTATGCCAAGTATAGATAGTATGCCAGATCATGTCACCTGAACGGGAAGTCAAAACGAGTGATTACACTTTGATAGCAGGAGCCCTACTCCCAGTATATGTACTGAATGGAGAACTTCAAATGATGGTACATGCCTACCCTACAGGAAACCACGAGAAGCTCTAGGTAATGGAGCAGCCAAATCTTCAAATACTAAGGATATGCAAGGAAAGGGAAAAGATCCATGCAAGTTTCGGCCCAAGCCAACTTCAGCCAGACAATATAAAATATGGAAGTTATGCTTCAATGGGTCAAAGTGCAAACAAGGGGTCAGTGTTGGGATCAAATTAGTTAACCCGAGAGGTAATTCCTTCTATGTTTCTTATAGGTTACAATTTTTGTGTACTAAAAATGTCACAGAATATGAAGCATTGGTTCGGGGACTCCTCCTGACACATAAAAAGGGAATAAAGGCTTTGATGGTGGAAGGTGACTCACAGCTGATCGTCAAACAAATCTATAGCCAGTATTCCTGTAATGACAAAAGACTATCAACTTACAGAAACAGGGCATGGTATTTGATCGAAAACTTTGAAGCATTCAATATTAAGTCCATCACAAGAAGGAAGAATGTTGTGGCTGATGCCCTAGCTGTATCTTCCAGTTCATTACATTTGATGGAGAAGTCCAAACTAAAGAGGTTCTCGGTACAACTTATTGCAGCCCCTTCTATCTCAAATAATATTATGAACTTCCAATTCTTCCAAGATGATCAACACATCCTTGAGTTTATCATGTGCTCGGGCGTGTTTGAAAAACAAATTATAGATGAAGAAAAAGAAGAACCTGAGGAACAAGTCACCCATAAATTCCCGATGATCATGACATCATAAACCTGAGGACTAATTCCATACCCAAAGGGATCCTGGAATTAGAAATAATTTTTGACAATGATGGGACTACCACAAAGAGACATCTAGATTTGATAACCGAAGGCAAAGAATACAAAACATACAACCTTGGCACTGAGGGTGAGCTCAGAGAATTCCACATCGCGAAAGTGGGCACTGAGGATGAGAAAAGTATAATGGTTCAACTCCTCACTAAATATCAGGATGTCATAGCATGGAGCTACAAGGAATTGAAAACCTACAACACCTCAGTTATAGTCCATAATATCCCCTTGAAGCCAGACTCTAAACCTTTCCGACAACATCAAAGGTCGGTAAACCCAACAATGGAGCCATTGATACAAAAAGTGGTTACAAACTTGGTACGCATGACAAAAAAAGATCGGCGAGATTTGGTTGTGTGTGGATTTCTGGAACCTTAATAAGGCTTCCCAAAATGACAACTATCTACGACCATCTCTTGATGAGGTGTTGCAAGTGGTAAATGGGTCACAAATGATGCCCTTCCTAGATGGATACTCAGGGTACAATCAGGTGATGGTATAGGAAGAGGATAGATTGATGACAACATTCACCACCAAGTGGGGAACCTTTTCCTATTGATAGATTTCATTTGGTTTAATTAACGTTGGAGCTACTTTTCAAAGGGTGATGGATAGTGCTTTCAAAGGTTTAGTGGGAAAATGCATCATTATTTATATGGATGACCTCACAATGTTATCCAAAAACAAATAGATCACATAAGTGACCTACGGAGGGTCCTTTAAAGGTCTACGAGGTATGGGATCTCCCTCAATCCAAAAAAGTATGTGTTTGGGGTCACAGAAGGAAAACTGCTTGGGCACATAATCTCTGAAGTTGGGATAGTGATAGACCCCGAATGAGTGCAAGCCATTCTTAGATTAACACCACCCCACTGCCAAAAAGAATGGAAATATTTCTTTAGAATGATAAATTTTGTAAGAAAGTTCATCACGGGCTTCGCTGAAATAGTAAAACAACTGAATGACATGCTAAAAAAGGATGTCAAAATTGAGTGGACCGCCTTGATGAAGAAGTCATTTGAAGAGATAAAAACCGCAATTGCCATGGCCCCTGTCCTTGTCAGCTCGAATTACACCTTACCCTTTAAAGTGTATTCTTTTGCTTCTAAACATTCATGTGTAGAAATCCTCACGCAAAAGAAGGATGGAGAAAGTAAGAGCCCGATAGCATTTATGAGTTTCCCCCTTAAGAATGTTGAGGTCAGATACCCAAATCTAGACAAATAGTCTTTCGCCCTGGTCAAAGTAGTAAATAAGTTCCAACACTATATTCTAAGGAGTAAAGTGTTTAGAATAGTCCCAGATGCAGCGGTAAAATCATTACTAATCCAAAACAAGTTAGGTGAAAGAAGGTGGAAATCGATGGTTATCCTACAAGAGTTTCAACCTCAAAATTAAGCCTATGAAACTAGTAAGAGGCTAAGGCCTGACAAAGTTGATGTCAAAAGTAGAAGAAGGTTTCATATGCCAGACCTACATAGATCAAGGGGTGATTTCATATATATGACATCAAGACATAGTCTACTAACTTCTATAGAACCACTGTCTAGAAGGGCTAAATGGCTCACAAAGAAGATCCTTGAAAATTAAAAGCAAATCTTACATGCTAAAAAATGGTCAGTTATACAAATGCAACTATGATGGTTGCATATTTTATATATAGACAATATATACTAGTATAATAATACAAAAAAATCTTGATGTTCAAATGAATGTTATGAATACTTCTTGGAAGATGTATTCCTTTTATAATCTTCCTTGTAACATTCTCAAACTATTAATTCCCTCGCAATTAATTGATTGATAACTTTACTATCTTATAATGAAGTTTCAAGTACAATATCTTAGATCGTGTTATCTTAATGATTTTTTTAATTCATTACATATTACTAAAAAGGAAAGTGCTGAGGTACAATGGGCCACACATCAAGTTCACAATATCAGAGATATTTTCTCAAACAGTAAAGCAAGAGGCTAAAAGATTTACAAAGCTAACAATGGGATTTATATTGCACTGCTAATACCACGTACTGCCCTGAGACAGTACTGTGCAAGTTACTAAAAGGCATTGTAGACAACAGATTGCATATTCATTGGTATCTCTTGTTTAGTTTTCCTTTATCCCTTCTTTTTATCCAATTTTCCTCCTCTTTCATTTTCCTCCCCTTAAACCCTAATTCTTAGGTTCTCATGCCATTCTTTTGTCTATATATCTATTTCTCTCTACTTTCTCTACTACAATATTTCCATTGTTTTTCTCTGCTTACTATTTTTATGGTGCATTCTAGAGATTGATCTGAAATATTGATAACATAAAATCTAAATGGTCTATCCAGAAGAAAATATATTGATTATTATAAACTGTAGAAACTTCATGAATCTCATTGTCAAACCACAAAAATAAATTTGGCACTTGACCTCTTTCAAGATGATTTCTAGCCGCATATACAATGGAACAGTCAAGAAGAAAGAACCATAGATGCTCGTACTGTCACATTTGAACAAAGGTGAGGAAAATAGCCAAAATGCTTAACCATACTTGAAAAAGGTTGTCTCTATATACTACACCTGGCGTTGGCTATACCACGAGAGAAGTCAAAACTGTCGGTGACCATGGAGTTGTTAGGCACTAAAGAAAGACCCTTAACCACCTTCTACATTCATTTTAGTACAAACAGACTTCAAATCAATCCATCCACTAGGAGGTTCTATAGTAGATTCTATAGTAGAGGTGTCATCACTTGACCTCTCATTATCTGTAATAAAGTCTATCATTTTTCTTCTTTTTATGTGGTCTTTCATCTTAATGATGGATCACAGAATGTGATCCAAAATGTTGAGGCAAAAACTATCACAATCAAATCCAGATCAATTACAATCAACAATATAGATTATGGAAATCTAATATCATTAATAAGAATTTCGTCACTAACTTTCAGGTCTTTAGAAGGAGAGTCCTTGTATCTATCATTGTATTGATCCTAATATTAAGGTATCTATCATTGTATTGAACCTAATATTAAGGAATGCCTTCGAGAACACTTCATTGCCCTTCTCAGACACAACCCAAAAGTAAACACTTCTAAATTTGGACATGTCCAAAGGTATAAGTCCACTATCCCCTAGAGTCTCAAACATGTCCCTGTAAACCTCAAGAGAGGCAGTAACCTACATGGAAGCAAGGATGAAGATGAGTCTTTTAGAAGTTTTAGTATCCTCAACCGGCCTTGAAGACTCAGAAAGTATCCTCAACTGGTCTTGATACCATTCATTACTCCTACGCTTCAAAAACACCCAAGGGAGCTCAATATAATGAATAATGAAAGGGGGACAACCCCTTAGCAAATACCTGCAACACACTTCAAACACTAAAGCAATCTGATCTATAGAAGCAAATTAGACAGAATCAAACATCAACTTATGAAAAACAAAATCATTGAAATTCATATTGAAAGCAAAAATGTTTTTACAAAACCATGAGCCAAGTCTAGCTTCTCAATACAAATCTGATTTAGTTTGTTCTTAGACCTGCAATATGGTGTTTACAAAACCATGAGCCAAGTCTAGCTTCTCAATACAAATCTGATTTAAAGTTTGTTCTTAGACCTGCAATAT
>MU226086.1:36312-57522 GCA_018584345.1 Thuja plicata
GACTCATCCCCAATTACATTAGATCCCATGCATATCACTGGGAAAGCATGTATTGAGCATTTAATAGTTATTGATAAGCACATATCAAAAAGGGCTATTATAGAAGATGAAGAATCTCGGGACTGAGGAGAAAATTGTAACGTCCTAGATTATGATGAGAGATGCAAGTATGTTTTGATCCCTGATTAGCAAGTTAAGCAATTCTGCTCGCCCAGATTGAAATCAAGTAATTTTGGCATAAAATTGAATGTTTTCCTTGTCAAGGTGGGCAACTGAATAGGACCTACACCACTAGTGGCCTTAATTCATCTCCTCGCCCTGGTAAGTGTTGGAGTTCTGAAGATCTACACCATGACAGAACCAGTGATTTAGTTGCTACCTATGAGTCGCTTCACATCTTGCAATGAAAGTCTAGGGTCGACAAGAAACAACAGAGCACGAAACATCACTCCGATCAATGTTCCCTCCTACTTTCAATATATATGTATTAATATTATTATTAGGAAAACCATAACTATTATTAATATTATATTTATAGATATAAAAATGCGATATGGAAATGGATGGGAATAGAGGTCTCGCGGTGTGCCCTAGCCGACTGTCGATCACACTCAAAAATTTGAATCTCACAAACAGGTTTTTCTCTTGGGTTAAAAACTTTGAAGGGTATTTGAACTTTGAAGGGTATTTGAGGAACATACCTGAGTCTCTAGTTATTTGGTATCCACGCAGAGCATCAAGATCTTCAACCGCAGTTGTGAAATGACCAATGTTTTCTTTTCTTTTTTTTCTTATATCCCATGAACGTCGCAATTGCAACGTTGTCGGGTTATAATTGAAAAAAAAAAGCCAAAAACACATAACATTTGCCCGTCGTCGCAAATTGCCATCGTGATTTCACCCCAAATGTATAGTGAGTGCTTCAATGTAAAGATGATTATTGGACTGCAACCAAAGTTACTGGTTTTTGGGAAATGAGGAGGAAACTCGGTGAGTCAAAGACCTCTACAGATCTTTATGATGTGGAAGAGGATGAAATATTTAGTGATTTGTAGAATGTGGAGCATTATGCTCAAGCACATCACAATGATTATAATGAGGATGAGCGAGATTCTGTGAATCCCACATCAACTGATGTATATTCAATAACAAGTGCTACTGGAGTCGATGTGTCCACAAAAGAAAAAAATGGCAAAGGGGTAGAGATTTTAGAAAAATGGTTTTTCTGGGTAGGGGTGGTTTGGGTTCCATAGGATAAGGGCATTAGTATCCAATTTCCACACCTTCTCCACCAAAACATGGTGGGACACCAGTAATTGGAGGTTCATCAAAAAAAGGTACTACTCAGTCTCATACCTTTACACCTTCATTTGTTCCAGCTTCAAATCCAGTTTCACATTTTCCAATCACTCATATTTAATCTGAATCAAGTTCCACTCCCATTGGTGGGGATGGCATGGTTAGTACTAGTGGTCCAAAAAGGACATTACAATTGGGCATTACATCAGTGGGTACCAGTTATCAAGGTAGTGTAAAGAAGAAAAAGGTTATGACAACAATGTCAATGGTGTCTGTGACTGTGAGTCCAACAATTCCTAGACATTCATGACAAAACCCTCTAAACTCTAACAATCCAAAAACTCCACTTGTAATGGGTCAGGGTGTTACTGTTACTAATCCTCATGGTGTAATTTTTAGATTCATAGGTGGAAGCTCATACATCATTGCAAGTTCTATTTCACCTTTCAAACATTCAATTGTGTCAGAAAACCCTAATTTTTGTTACAATGATTTTGTAACTAACTTTGAACAAACAAAAAATAGGAATAGAAAAAATACTAAAACATTGAAGAGGGATACAGTTGTTGCAGCTTGTGATGAAAAACCTGCATCAAATAGGTTATTTCTCACATATGACCCAAACAAAGAAATGATGGACTTCATGGTTGTTATGCCCTCGGCTAGAGATAACAATCCACCAGAGAGTCAGATAGATCCATCTAAATTTCAAGTTAGTACCCTCCAAATGGATTTATTCAAAATTAAAAATGTGGACAAGATAAATGTGTCAAAAATGACCAACCAAGTTGTCTACATTTTAGTGATGAAGTTTGAGAGAGAGAATGGAAAGCTTCAGGGCAGAATAGAAAAGTTATAGGCAGACTGGGCAAATGAAAAGGAAACAGAGAAAGCAATAGATAATAGGTGCAAAGAATTTGAGAAAAGGATAAAAAATTCATCCTCTAAAGAAGCAATTCGACAACAAGAACATATGGAGGCAAAACTGAAAATTGTTAGGGAAAAATTGGAAGAGAGCAATAAAAATCTTGAGGATGAACGAGCCTTTTCATTAAATTTATACAAAAGCGTGGAGAGTGCGGCACAAGTAAACAATAACTTAAAGAAAGAATTGGAGGATGAGAGGGTAAAAGAAAAATATTGGGAAGAGAAAGAAAACTAGCGGGAAGATGAAGAAGAGAAAATAAAAAAACAGAGTGAACACCAGTTGTCAGAATTGAGAGAAGAGGTAAAGAAGGAAAATAATACAATTAAAACTTATGAAAATAGCTTGAATGACCAAATGAAAAATACAGTCAAGCAAATAAAAAGATACCTTTGGGAGAAAATAAAGGTGACTGGTGATAGGTTGTGTGATTGGTTTGAATTGAATGAAAGTCTTAGAGATATTTTTGGGAAGCCCAAAGAGCACATTGAGAAGAACAAAAAAAATTGTCAGAGAGAGAAAATTACAAAACATATTTTGTATCAAATCAACACAACCAGTGACAGGAATTTGGAAAGCAAGGGAATTCATGACCGCGTTCATGCATCAATAAACACAAACTTTGTCTTTCAAAAATGTCACAAACTAAAGGAATTAGAGGAAACTCTTGCCTTATTTGAGAGAAATCTCACCAAGATGAATCAAACAACAACCAAAATGATAGGTCATGGTTTGTCGAGTCCTAGTCCTAGTAACTCATTAACAAATTTTGTTGGAAGAGAAGCTTACAAAAAAAGGTTGGAGGACACAATGATGACTGATTTAGGCAAGCTTGCTCAGGACATAACTCATGAAGGCATTGCAAAGTGCATCAAACCATTCAAAAATTTGAATGCAGTATGGGAAGGATCATTGCTTTCAAGTCACTCTAACAAGTATGGATGGCTAATGAGGTTGTAGGTCATTTACTATAACTTGAAAAATTTTGACCTTCCAAATGTTGCGGAATGGATCATTCTAAACAAATTGGCAGAATCATCTCATAAAAAATATTATGTGAAAGTACTTTAAGTTTCAATCATCTCTATATTATTTATCTATTGGCTTGAATTGAGTTAAAAGTAACAAGTTTGAACTTTGTTCTTTAATAGGATCAATGTAGCAGATGGTATAATGCTATTGCTCAATGCTAATTTACTAAATCGGCTTGTCAAATGTAGATATGTGCAGTTGTAGAGATGTTGTACTGGTCTTGACTCTTACTGATTTTGATTTTGAGACTTCACATTAGGCAGATTGACCTGAAGCTATTAATGCTCCCTTGTTTCTATAAAAGGGAATTTAGGGTCATTTGCTAAGGCTAATGAAATTGATATTGGGTATTGACTCTTGAGTCATAATTCATTGTCAATTTAGTTTTGCAAATAGAATCGCACAGAGTTGTGTTCTACTTCTTACTACTATTAAAGAATGAATTGTTACATTATGTCATATTTGTAAATAAATTAATGAGAATCTCTTTTTCTAAGAATTATATCATATAAATTGCTATGATTTCAAAAAAAAAAATCTTTAAGAATTGTACCATATGAGCTGAATAATGCAAATGAAAACCATTATTAATTGTAGAATTCATGGCATTCACATTGTCAACCACATTCATGTTTTTGACATTGGAATATGATATTATGTATAATTGATGATGAGATACAGAAACTAACAATAGACTACAACAAAAAATTTAATAAATACCTAGGACCTGCTACTTCTACAAAGGTTCAAGTTGCCACATCATATCATTATCGGGATCCTCGGATTCATTTCCATCAACTTCATAGCTTCCTCAGTTCTTCGATATGTTTTCTTCACTCTGCCTACCTTCACTTGACTCAAGTTCAACGCTAGCATTACCAGTTCCAGTACATGAGTCAATGACAGTCACATCATTGTCTCTGGCACTCCTAGTTTGGTTTGAAATGTTACACATCCCTCTTCTCTGACATTTCTTCCTCCACAATTTCAATTCCCTGTCATAAGGAAAAGTAGGGACTTCATACCTGGATGTATAGAGCCTCAAGTAATTTTCCAAATTCTTGTCTAGTTTGTTTCTTATCTTTGACTTTAGGAACCACAAAGAACTGAAAACTCTCTCATCCTCCACTATCCCCAATATCATGGTCAGACATAAATTAGCAAGCTTGAAAATTTTTGATATTGAATCAATCAACATTTCGCTCTCAGCTAGATATTTCCAAAGCCTTGTTGTTGATCCATCTTCATGGGAGTTCTACATAATATTATATAGTTCCCTCATTTTTTGTGAAAAATGACCCGATTGTTCTCTCAAATGAAATTCATCTAAAATTCCATTTAGAGTTACTCCATTTAACTCTGGTTTTGCAAAAATGATCTATCAAAGTTAGTAGCTTAGTTCGATAATACTTCAAATTGTTGATACTCCAATATCAAGGAAACATAATAGACATGGATTCAAGTAGTTTGATTGGAGGGAATATTTCTCTAATCTCTAAGGAAATATCATAGGCAATGTGCTTCATAGAAGCAGTTACAGACTCAATGATCTTCGTAAAGTCTTCCCTTTTAACACTTGATATTCACATCCTGTTCTTCCTTCCTAGTTCCTCGGACTCGACCCTGGCATAGTAGTACATTGGTATTTCAACTCAGCGTACTTTTGCACATAACTCCCCATTTACACCAATCTTTAAAAAGTTGTCAGGATTGTCCAAATCTGTGATTTTAAGCCAGTTGGCAACTTTTACATCATCACATGATTGATAGAGATTATCCAACGCCATGCATGTCAATTTATGAAGTGTAGTATATTATGCAATATACATTGCTCTTTCTTGGACCTTTTTCATCATATTTCTCATTTCCTCCAGCAGGGGGAGAAGACCTGCTAATGTTAAGAGTGTCTCTACATTAGTTAACCTTTGCAGCAGCTCAGGAAATTTGGGTATCCTTGCTTCTTCATGACTTGAGTTCATTAAACCAAGCATCGATTGATATTCTGAAAACACTCGATGCGCTAGTCCATCCAAACAGATTCACCTAGTATCATTATCCTTCAGAAGCTTGTTCCTATCAGTTAGTCCTTTGGTAAAGTGTTGAAATTCTCTCAATCATTTTGCACTTTGACAAAATTATTGGTAGAGCTCTTTGATTAAAACTTCAATTTTGTGTACTGGACCATGCTTGCTAACAAATCCAAAAGCTAGATTCATTCTATCAGCCATGTAGTTAATTGGTAAAGTCTTCCCTTTTAACACTTGATATTTGCTTCCTATTCTTCCTTCCTAGTTCCTCAGACTCAACCCTGGCATAGTATTACATTGGTATCTCAACTCCATGTACTTCTACACATAACTCCCTATTTATACCGATCTTTAAAAATTTGTCAGGATTGTCCAAATCTATGATTTTAAGCTAGCTGGAAAATTTTACATCATCACATGACTAATAGAGATTATCCAGCATCATGGATGTCAATTTACAAAGTGCATCATATTATGCAATATACATTTCTCTTTGTTGGTACTTTTTCATTATATTTCTCATTTCCTCCAGCAAGGGGAAAGACCTACTAACGTTAAGAGTGTCTCTACATTAGTTAACCTTTGCAACAACTCAGGAAATTTGGGCAGCCCTACTTCTTCATGACTTGAGTTCATTAGACCAAGCAACAATTGATATTCTAAAAACACTCAATGCGTTGGTCCATCCAAAGAGATCCATCTAGTATCATTATCCTTCAGAATTTTGTTCCCATCGGTTAGTCCTTCGACAAAGTGTTGAAATTCCCTCAATCATTTTGGACTTTGACAGAAGTATCGGCAGAGCTCTTTGATTAAAACTTCAATTTTTTTGTACGTGACCATGTTTGCTAACAACTCCGAAAGCTAGATTCATTCTGTAGGCCATGCAGTTAATGGGATTAACATAGGGTGCACAAGAAGATTGTATCTTTACAGTGCAAAGACTGACCATGTAGCCTTGCATTACTAAAGCTCCATCTGCTCCAACACACACCAACTTGTTGGCAATCATCATGTCATTTATACCTCCATATTCAATTAGAGAACTCTTTACTAGTTCAAATAAATTTTCAGCTGTTGCATTTTCCTTCATTTTAGAAACAATTAGTAGATGTGGCGGACAAAATTGTGTACATTATAAACATGCATGCATACCCATGATGTATTATCTATTGCTGTAACCTCATCTAAAGAAAATGCAATAAAATTTAACTCTTTAATTTTTGCCTTTAGATCCTCTTTTTCAACATTGGCAAGACAACTTGCCCATTCCCATCCACTATTTACTTACCACTGACTGTTAGGATAGCTACAAACTTTCAAAAAGTGTAATAAAGCACTCAATGATGGGTAGTCAATCATAGGACACTCTTTTCTCAAAATATTAAAGACAACACTTAACTGAACAAATTTTCCCATTAGTTCTACTTCCAATGCTTTTCCAAAACAAGATTCAATAAAGCCTTTAACTTGAGCAGGCTTCATCTATATATTCTACTGAAATTCATATAATTTTACATTTCTAACATGCAAAAATTCATCCTTTGTTTTCCATCTTATCACTGATTTTCAACTTCATCTATGGTTTTCTTTTCGTAAACTTTACCCATATGCTTCTCTATGGTGTTGATTTTTAATTGCAACCTCTTTTCCTTCTTATTTATCTTGGTGCAAATCTTACATCTACATTCTACCAGAGGATGAACTTCAATTGGATTGTCCACTGCTTCAATGAATGGATACTTTGATACCCATTCTATTTGAAAATTCCTTGAAAACTCCCACTTCTGATTATTTTTTTATTACCTATCCTTCTTTGAATTTTTTTTTCATTTCTTTTTCCTTGCACCATCATCATCTTTGACATTCTCAGTCTCATCCAAGTAAGTTGATTATATCATTATGGTTATTCTGGGTATTTAACTAAAAAATTTCTTCAAGTTCATCATGGTCTGAGATATTAGGTTTGCCTACTTCTTCAATATGCCATTTAGTTTCAAGTTGTGAATCTTCAAAATCTACTTGTGATGAAGCAACTTCCCGATTTTGGATAGAAACATTTCCAACACCATGACCAAAGTACAATGATAAGGTTCTGCACTTTGCTGGCCTCTCTTAGCTTTCCCCACTTGCAGGAGCCTTACCCTTGCATTTATTCTTGTTCGACATCTCCATTCTCCAACGACTTCTAGTGCAAAATAAAAATGTTAAATTGTTGAAGAAGTGACAATAGACTATAATATATATAAATATGACTCTAGATTCATTGGCCCTAAAATCATGTCTGAGGTCTCCCTGGTCACCACTGTTTGCTAACTGGTTACCACTAAATAATAATAAACTCAAAACTACAGAGTCACAGAATAAGTATCACTTACATTTGCCTCAAATTAAATTGCAGTCGTGACTCACCAATGCAGTATGCAGTTGCACTCAACAGTCTGAAACTTTGCTATCGATCAAATGTTTTTATACTAATCCTTATTTGGCAAATTCAATGGGAGGTATTAGGTATATAAATATTTGGCGAAGCCTGCATAATTATAAAACATCTTTTGTTATTTCCGTGGTGATTATGGGTTGTCCAATACCTTCGCATGATTAATAAAGTTGGTGAAATTATGTCAGTTAGAGACACACATCCATAAAAGGCCAGGCAAATTTGGGGCCACTTATATATACATATGTATAAAATGCTTTGCGAATATAGGCCATCAATTTCGGGTCGCTTAGAAATTATAGGCGAATGTTTAAATTTATGGGGACTAAAATTTATATTCCATTGGCGATAATGTGTAAGAAATGGAAAAATTAAATAAACTGATGGGCGATGGGCACAGGCTTGGACCCAATATTAATAAATTTCAGGCGATAGGGTCGATCCAATATATGAAAAATATTCGCCAATTCTCAGGTCGCCGACATGCGACATTCGCCAAATGGTGAATAATCGCCACTAAAGTTTTCGCTGGTGTAGGAGGTAAAGGTTAACAGAAAGAGTGAAAGCATTGAAGATATCTCAAGGGTCCAACCAGAAGAGGGTTGACCAAGTTTGACCATGCTACCTACAATTAAAACTATGTAGAATAGCTTACATAACCATTCTACAAGGGTCCCTAAGCTTCACACTTCGATCGACACACAAATCGAGACAATTGACCAAACGTCAACCTAAATTGACCAAAAAGTCAATTATGTGCTGATAAGTATGAAGAGATGATACTAGGGACTACTAAGCTTCAAGAAATCTTACACACGTAAATCGAGATAGTTGACCAAAAAGTCAATCATGCCTAAAAAGTGCAAAATTGAAAGCTGAGGTTCTAAAGGGTACAGGGAAACCCAGGGTACAAAAACCTAGGCGGTCGGGCTTAGTTTGACCATAGTTGACCAAAAGTCAACCATAAATGACATTGGTCAAAGGTAGCGATAATGCCCCTAACATAGATATATCGTGAAGATAAGGGATTGTTATGACTCCCTAGACAATATTAACGTTGATCGGCTCATTAATATAAAATGATTAATTTTTTTTCAGTTGTTAGATGAACTTTACAATATTATTATAATAGCTATCAACATTTCATAATTTTAAAATTAAATGCCTAATAGTTTTTAAAAGAAAACTAACATGCAAAAAGATTATAATCCTATGCAATAACCTTAGCCTCGTAAAATAAACCAATAATTCATGTAAGATAAAATATTAAACTCACCCTCTAATTTAATGCATAAAATAAATTTTAATCTAAACAATATAAATCAAATCTTATTTATAAATCAATACTAATAATAAAACTCTAATTTAATTAAAATCTAATAAACAAATATATGATAATAATAAAAAAATAGTCAATGCTAATCTATAAGTTAAATTGAATCTAAATTTTAATTCTAATAAACAAATATATTATAATAATAAAAAAATAGTCAATCCTAATCTATAAGTTAAATTGAATCTAAATTTTAATTCTAATTTTAAAACAACATTTAAATCATCTTCTTAATCAAATCTTATATGCATCTTTAAAATCTAATCTATAATAAATAAAATCTAATAATAATCCATATCTATCTAAAGGGAAAAAAATCAAAATCATATTTAAGTCAAATCTCATATGTTTATGTTTTAAATCTAAAAGTAATATATCTTCATTTAAAAAAAACTCTAAACCTAAAAACTAACTTCTAAAAAAAAACCCTAAATATCCTTATGAAACAATCATATTAAAAGAAAATGAAACTCTAAATAAAAAATAAATAAATTTAAACCCTGCAATTGCTTATGGAAGGGGGCCAAAATTTCATTGTTTTAGCCGTTGGGTGGCTTGCCATTTTACACAAACGCGAGGCAGCACTGCAAAAGGAGAGGGGGCAGTGTGGGGTGGTAGGGGTACAGTGCGGTTGTCACCTCGCCCGTCCCACCACTGCGTTCACCACAGTGGTGGTGCAGGGGGACGACGCCGCCCGGCCCCCGACCGCCCACCACTATGGGAAGTGGCGAGAGGGTGGGGTGCTAGAGTGGCTTCAGCCACGCCCCAAACCCTCATCCTCCATTAACGAAAAAAGTAAACTAAAGTTGTGTGTGTATGTGTGTGTGTGTAGTAATCCAAGCATAGAAAGAAAATAATTTTAAAAATAGACTGGTGTAAAAAAAATAGTCTGAGACAAAACAGGGACCACTAAGGAGAGTTTTTTTATTTTATTTTATTTTACCAGAAGCATATATTATTTGTCCTCTAAATATTGTAGGAAAAATATTTTAAATATGAACATGTAACTTTTTTAGAAATTTTCAGAATTTATCTAAGTAGCATATATTTCTTTTTACAAGAACACTAAACAACAAAATAATTTATTTGAACCTTCATATATATTGTCTAAAAATGTTATGTTTTTTTTTACCTTAACCTTAACAATGTTGTCATTTAGAATCCTAATAAAACATATGAATCCTAAACTTGAAAAGTATGAACTGGGTTAAAATAAATTCATTTATTTGAGCAATAGTTTATAATTCTACTATAAGGGTTATACTTTCCTCCATAAGAAAATTCAACAATATACATAGTATTAATTTCAATAACCTATTTTGATCTTCACTATGAAATTAAGAGTGCAAATACATTCAAGTTCTCTTTCACAATAAATTCACTAAACAATATAAGGATTACAATTTCTCCAAGTCTTAATACAACTTGCAATAATGAGATTTCCATATAATAAACGATTACAACAATACTTTCAGTTTCAAGTCCTTGAATAAAACTACTTTGCAAACATCAGGCATCTAGTTAAACCTGTCAGATATGAAGTTGACCATGGAGGCTCACCTCCCAACCCAGACCTTTACAAGGTCACCCCTGAGCTTGGGGATCCAAATTGGAATGGGAGACAAACAAGAAATTGCACAACTTAAAGAAAACACTCACAGATATGCCCAAATATTGAAAACTTCCCATCACATGGTAGAATAAGAGGAAGGTCTCCAAGATGCCTTCTTGAAACAGTGGTGGTGGTAGACCTCACAGTAGGAGAAGCCAAGTATATAAACATAAACCTCAAGTCACACATGGACTTGGAATGACCATCTACACAAGATGCAGTCATAAAATAAACCTCCTTATGCCCCCCAAAAGCCCTTACGCCATACTTGGCATCATGACTATCATGAAACCCCATGTCTTTCTCTCCATACATGAGAGACTCTACACTAAAATAGAGTCATTTCCTACCACCCCCTTCAAGGTTACTCTTCCCTCCCAAGGGTGAGTGTGCCTTGAAGAAATCATTTCAAAATATAACACAAATAAAAAAATACAACAAAACAAAACTTCAAAACTCAACTTGAAAATTACTTACAAATTACATAGGACTATATTAATAGAGTTTCAAGCTCAAGAAGATACAAGAAACCATGAAAACTAAACTAAATAATACCAACCTTACTCCAAAGCTAAGGTGATTTGAAAATTTGGTGATGAGTTATCCTTCCAAGACCCTTTCTCCAAAGGCTCCTTCAAATCTAGATTTTGTCTCTAAGAGTACAGAGTGGGTGAACACCCAACTCTTCCTAAAACCTTCTCTATATAGGAAAACCTCCAAAATATCCAAGACTAACTAATGGTGACAATACCCTAACCATCTCTTCCTATCAATTGCCTTCATTCTCCATGAATGGAGTTAAATACAACTTGGGAAGAAGAGAGAGGTCAACCAAAGTTACACTCCTCTTCAAATTTGATCAACTTTGAAAATGAGACTTTAGGGGAGAAAAGAATGAGTTTAGAGGTTCATTTATGACTTAAAATGACCCTTAACCCCTAGGGTACCAAGTTGGGTAGCTAAAACTGGCCCCGATTACCTTTTGGAAGCCTAAAAGACCCTCCTAAACTACACCTAAAGTTAACCCACGAATGTTTAAGTCAAGTTGACCATCTAGAAACTTCTAACCTTGGGTAGGCTTGGGTATTACACTTAGGTAGCCTTAGTTAACCCTAAACCTAACCATGGTTCACATAACTAGCCATGCCAACATTAATTGCAACAATTTCTAAAATTGACAATATAATAAAACAAATGACATGGCTTAACACATTAACTTATACTAATTGAAGTACACACATACAAATCACATTTACAAATAAACCACATATACAATGAGGTCCATGTTTCTTTATATAAAAAAGACCTTAGAATGCACAGAATTTCACATAGGTTCCAATACTGGGTCCGCGATTTAGATCCATGGTCAACTATCCCTGCACACTCAATGCACATAGCAATAGGTTCAAGATACATGATATGAAAGCATAATATGACATCGATAATACATTGCATAAAAACTATATCTGAATTTGAATTTAAATAATCATATCATCAGTTTCCTAAACTAATTTCCATTATAATACATCCACACATTTATTCTCATATATGACATCATCATAAACTAAAACTAAATTAAAACATGTAGTATCTCGAGTGTACCCTGATTACATAATCAGGTACTGAATATATAACAAAGGATTCAACAGATCCTCAAATACATAAGAGTCTCAATAGGTCAAAGCATGTCTAAGTACATAATCATTGAAAGCATAGAAAGTAAAGCAGTAAAACAATGACTGTCTGAGGTAGGTCTCACATCCACCCCCTCTAGGCATGAACTTCCTCCTGGAGTTCATCGAAGAGGTGAGGGTACTGTGATCTCATCTGTGTTGTGTCCTCCCAAGAGGCTATAACCTCATCATAGCAATCCCACTGGACCCTAACCTGGTCCATCTCCCTACCTTGAAGTGCAAGGGTTTGTTAAGTCATAATACGGATGGGCTCCATAGTCATCTGTTTGTCTGACTCCTCCTATTGTCTCAAAGACTAGTTGGGCAGTTATCAACCACTACAAACACCATGTGGGACTTTCCCCTAACCTGAACTATCGGTTCGGACATCGTTGCATGCTGACTACCATCCTGAGAACATTCCCTACAGCACAAGTGTAACATGGTCCACGTGACTGAACCTGTACACCTAAAGGTATAGAGTATTGTGAGCCTATAGTCTTAGGGGACCTATTGTACCCACCTCTAGAGGAATGTTGAGTCCGTGTTGGAGGTGTGCTTGGCACCTGTGGCCTCCGGTCTTGCTGAGACTATTGTGGTTGTTGCTGCTGTAACCACCTGAATTTGGTTTGTTCCAACTATGGACCCTATTTTCCCTAAGTGTGATCATACCCCCAATTATGTCCAAACGACCCTATTACTACTTGGCATAATTCTTTTGAAATCAAATTTAATGTCCTAGGTTATTTTTATCACTGAATTATAATAACTATTATAGCCATACAATTCAAATTAATTCAAACCAATTAAATCAAATCAAATTCAAACATGGCTATAGTATTTAATTATAAAAGAATTAAATAAATCCCTAAATCAATTATCCACTTGCAAAATAACCCATTCTCCTAGCCTATTTAATTTAATTAAAATGGCTATAGTCCCCTTAATTATTAAAAAGCAATAAAATGCTTAAATAATTAATTCTTATATTTTTGAATGAATTAAATAAGTTTAATTCATTTCATTTATATTCCCTTAAACCCCAACCTAACCTATCTCAACCACTTCTACCCTGGGTTCTAACCCATCTCAACCTATTCCCCCCATGCTAATATAATCCTTATTCTAATTCTAATCCTAACCCACCTCCTAATGTTGTCACATTCCATTAAGGAATGATTAACAACTCAACCCACTTGAGAAAGTCAACTTTCTCAAGGATGACTTCTCTATGGAGCAACTTGCCAAGTTGAGCCTTACACACTCCCATGCCTCTTAAATGAATACCATTAATGACCCTTAATGGATATTCCCTCTTGCCCATCCCTCATTAATGCCCAAGGCATTAATGGCTCTTACACCTCATTAATGACCTTGGGGGCTCCATTAATGAACCTTGTCTCCCCTCTCCCTCTCTCTCTCTCCCATTCCTCTATAAATTGAAGGGATTTAGAGCTCATAATAAGCCTCAAATTTTGAATTGTAGTATTGTTATGCCAAGATTTTGAAGGAATCTCAAAGCATTGTTATTCTACCATTTCCTTCCTAGCTTCATGCAACACTCCATTAGTCACTTTCTTCATGGTTATAATGCTCATTTTAGACTAATATGCATGCTTAAATAGTTAAATAGTTATTTTTAAACCAAATCTTTCATGCTAGGTTGTTTATGTCACTGGTATTTAGCATAATCTGAGGGCTTTTATGTTATTTGCTACACTCATCCTAGTTATAAAGCAATAGGTTGATGTTAGGGTTTTATATGCTCATTAACCCTTGTTTCTCACTAACAGAATGACTTATTGAAGTGTTGTGTCACAGGCAACAGGTGCACAAATATACACACATAGCTGCTATGGGGTCCTAAATCTCCCTGAAGAGTTCCTTTGATTACCCTTCCATGGGGGCCTCTGATTACCTGTAACTTAAGGTGCGTGATTACGGTTCTGAGACCTATCCCTAGAATTCTGTGGTCCTCTAACTATCTCTTTGGCCACCAAATCTCTATCCACTGTGAACCTCAAGCCATACGTACCCTATCTAAAATCGTAGGATTCAAACCCTTGATGAACCAGTTTACCCACAGCTTCTTGTCCCCATGTATTCCATATAAGGTATGAGATTGAGAAACTTTCCCTGGTATTGGGCTACTGAAAGTCCCCATTACCGAAGATTATGAAACTCATTAATGCGGTGCTGTCTGAACTTCTCTGAGACATATCAGCCTTTGAAAAGCTCGAGGAAAGCTTCCCAAGTAAGGGTATTAATGTCTACATGTCCCTTGGACTCCTCATGCCTCCACCAAGTGGATGGTTGGTCTCGAAATAGGAGAATCACAAATCGTGCTCTAAGGTTGTTACCATAATTATGCAACCTGAAACACCTCTCAAGGCTTAAAAGCCAAAACTCTACACCTGCCCCATCTGCTTCTCCTAAGAATGGAGGTGGTCTGAGCTTCATAAACTCTATGATCGGATTCCCAATATCAGGTGCTCTATCGAACCTCTGGGCCTCCATCCTAGGAATAACTTCTGGCCCTCTAATGGACCCTACCTCCTACTTATGTTGATTCTCTCCAAACCTAGGAGGTGGGATCCTACTTTGCTCCCTAGCAGAGGACCCACGTCCTTCTGAATTTTGATGCTCATCATGCTACATCATAGGAGACATACAGTCAAGAAAAAGTCCTGCCAAATTCTGAAAAGCCTGCAATAATGTTGTATCTAGATCACGAGGTGGTTCAGGAGGTGGACTCTGATTTCCCCCGTGATCCTCTACCTTGAGTTACACCTCCTTGTGAGCTGTGGGAGTATATTTTTTACCATGTCACTGTCTACGGGCCTGACAAGTAACAGGTGGCATCCTACACATACAAGACACAGTTTAGAGACAATACAGTGGGTTAGGTTCCCAATGTTGCTAAACCTGGCTCTGATACCAAAATGTCATGCCCAAAAGTTGGGCAAAAACACACAATCTAAATTTTTTTAAACATGCTAAAGGTTAACCAAACTACCTCAAAGGTAATCAAGTGGACGCAAAATGGTGCAGGAGGTAAAGGTTAACAAAAAGAGTTAAAGTGTTGAAGATGTCTCAAGGGTCCAACCAGAAGAGGGTTGACCAAGTTTGACTATGCTACCTACAAGTCAAACTATGTAGAATAGCTTACAGAACCATTCTACAAGGGTTCCTAAGCTTCACACTTCCATCAACATGCAAATCGAGACAATTGACCAAAATTCAACCTAAGTTGACCAAAAAGTCAACTATGCACTGATAAGTGTGAAAATATGATACTAGGGACTGCTAAGCTTCAAGGAAAGCTTACGTAGATAAATTGAGACAATTGACCAAAAAGTCAACTAGTGTTGACTAAAAAGTCAACCATGCCTGAAAAGTGTGAAACTAAAAGTCAAGGTTCTAAAGGGTGCAGGAAAACCCAGGGTACAAAAATCTAGGTGGTCAGGCTCAGTTTGACCATGGTTGACCAAAAGTCAACTTGCACGACGTTGGCCAAAGGTAGCGATAATGCCCCTAACAGAGGTATATCACGAAAATAAGAGATTGTTATGACTCCCTAGATGATATTAACGTTGATCGGCTCATTAATATAAAATGATTAAAACTTTTTTAATTACATTCTGAACTTTACAATATTATAATAGCTATCAACATTTCCTAATTTTAAAATTAAATGCCTAACAGTTTTTAAAAGAAAACTAACATGCTAAAAGTTTATGATCCTATGTAATAACCCTAGCCTCGTAAAATAAACCAATAATTCACTTACGATAAAATATTAAACTCACCCTCTAATTTAATGCATAAAATAAACTTTAATCTAAACAATATAAAATCAAATCTTATTTATATTTCAATACTAATAATAAAAATCTAATTTAATTAAAATCTAATAAACAAATATATGATAATAATAAAAAAATAGTCAATCCTAATTTATAAGTTAAGTCGAATCTAAATTTTAATTCTAATAAACAAATATATGATAATAATAATAATAAAATAGTCAATCCTAATCTATAAGTTAAATCGAATCTAAATTTTAATTTTAAAACAACATTTAAATCATCTTCTAAATCAAATCTTATATGCATCTTTAAAATCTAATCTATAATAAATAAAATCTAATAATAATCCATATCCATCTAAAGGAAAAAAAAATCAAAATCCTATTTAAGTCAAATCTCATATGTTTATGTTTTAAATCTAAAATAATATATCTTCATTTAAAAAAAACTCTAAACCTAAAAACTAACTACTCAAAAAAAACCCTAAATATCCTTATGAAACAATCATATTAAAAGAAAATGAAACTCTAAATAAATAAATAAAATTAAATTAAACCATGCAATTACTTACGAAAGGGGGCTGAAATTTTATTGTTTTAGCAGTTGGGCGGCTTGCCATTTTACACGATCGCGAGGCGGTGCTGCGGAAGGAGAGGGGGCAGTGGGGGGGTGGCTGGGGTGCGGTGCGGTTGTCGCCCCGCTTGTCCCACCACTGCGTTCACTGGAGTGGTGGTGCAGGGGCAACGACATCGCTTGACCCCCGACCGCCCACCACTGTGGGAAGTGGCGAGAGGGTGGGGTGTGGGAGTGGCTTTGACCACGCCCCAAACCCTCATCCTCCATTAACGAAAAAAGTAAACAAAAGTTATATATATATATATATAGTAATCCAAGCACAGAAAGAAAATAATTTTAAAAAGACCAGTGTAAAAAAAAATTGTTTGAGACAAAACAGGGACCACTAAGGAGAGTATTTTTTAAATTTTATTTCACCAGAATTATATATAATTTGTCCTCAAAACATTGTAGGAAAAATATTTTAAATATAAGCATGTGTTTTTTTTTTAAATTTCCAGAATTTATCTAAGTAGCATATATTTCTTTTTACAAGAACACTAAACAACAAAATAATTTATTTGAACCTTCATATATATTGTCTAAAAATGGTTATGCTTTTTTTTACCTTAACCATAACAATATTGTCATTTAGAATCCTAATAAAACATATGAATCATAAACTTGAAAATTATGAACTGGGATAAAAGAAATTCGTTTATTTGAGCAATAGTTTATAATTCTACATTTCAAATTCAACTTTACTATAAGGGTTATACTTTCCTCCATAAGCAAATTCAACAATATACATAGTATTAATTTTAATAACCTCTTTTGATTTTCATTATAAAATTAAGAGTGCAAATACATTCAAGTTCCCTTTCACAACAAATTCACTAAACAATATAAGGATTACAATTTTCTCTAGATCTTAATACAACTTGCAATAATGAAATTTCCATATAATAAACAATTACAACAATACTTCCAGTTTCAAGTCCTTGAATAAAAGTGCTTTGCAAACACCAGGCATCTAGCTGAACCTATCAGATATGAGGTTGACCATGGAGGCTCACCTCCCAACCTATATATTTATAAGGTCACCCCCGAGCTTGGGGATCTAAATTGGAACGAGAGACAAACAAGAAATTGCACAACTTACAGAAAACACTCACAGATATGCCCAAACATTAAAAACTTCCCATCACATGGTAGAAAAGGAGGAAGGTCTCCAAAAGGCCTTCCTAAAAATAGGGGTAGTGGTAGACCTCACAGTAGGAGAATAAAAGTATACAAACATAAACCTCAAGCCATACATGGACTTGTAATGACCATCTACACAAGATGCAATCATAAAATAAACTTCCTTTTGCCCCCCCACAAGCTCTTAGGCCATACTTGGCATCATGGGTATCGTGAAACCCCATGTCTTTCCATCCACACATGGGAGACTCTACACTAAACTGAAGTCATTTCCTACCATCCCCTTCAAGGTTACTATGTCTTCCTAAGGGTGAGTGTGGCTTGAAGAAACCCTTTCAAAATATAACACAAATAAAAAAATACAACAAAACAAAACTTCAAAACTCAACTTGAAAATAACTTGAAACCCTAAACCCTAGGACTTCATAAATGGAGCTTCAAGCTCAAGAACATACAACAAACCATGAAAAATATTCTAAAGAAGACCAACCTTACTCTAAAGCTAAGGTGAGTTGAAAATTTGGTGATGAGTTATCCTTCCAAGACCCTTTCTCCAAAGGCTCCTTCAAATTTGGATTCTGTCTCTAAGAGTAGAGAGTGGGTGAACACCCAACTCTTCCTAAAATATTTTCTATATAATAAAACCTCTAAAATATCCAAGACTAACCAAAGGTGAAAAGACCCTAACCATCCCTTCCCCCCACTTTCCTTCATTCTCATGAATTAAGTTAAATGCAACTTGGGAAGAAGAGAGAGGTTAACCAAAGTTACACTCCTCTTCAAATTTGCTCAACTTTGAAAATGAGACTTTAGGGGAGCAATAAATGAGTTTAGAGACTCATTTATGACTGAAAATGACCCCTAACCCCTAGGGTACCAAGTTGGGTAGCTAAAACTGACCCTGGTTACCTTTTGGGAGCATAAAAGACCCTCATCAACTACACCTAAAGTTAACCCATGTATTTCTAAGTCAATTTGACCATCTAGAAACTTCTAACCTTGGGTAGGCTTGGGTACTACACTTAGGTAACCTTAGTTAACCCTACACCTAACCATGGTTCACATAACTAGCCATGCCAATATTAATTGCAACAATATCCAAAATTGACACAATATAATAACACAAATGACATGGCTTAACACATTAACTTATACTAATTGAAATACACACATGCAAACCACATTTACGAATAAACCACATATACAGTGAGGTCCATGTTTCTTTATATAAACAAGACCTTGGAATGCATAGAATTTCACATAGGTTCCAATACTGGGTCCCCGATTTAGATCCATGGTCAACTTTCCCTGCACACTCAATGCACACATCATTAGGTCCAAGATACATGATATGAAAGCATAATACAACATCGATAATATATTGCATAAAAACTATATCTGTATTTGAATTTAAATAATCATATCATCGGTTTCCTAAACCAATTTCCATCACAATACATCTACACATTTATTCTCATAAATGACATCATCATAAACTGAAACTGAATCAAAACATGTAGTATCTTAAGTGTACCCTGATTACATAATTAGGTACTGAATATATAACATAGGATTCAATAGATTCTCAAATACATAAGATTCTCAATAGGTCAAAGCATGTCTAAGTACATAATCACTGAAAGCATAGAAAGTAAAGCAATAAAACAAGGACTGTCTGAGGTAGGTCTCACAATGTGTCCTTTTTGGTCCTGAGTCTCCTTGGTATAATGACGTGTATACTTACCTACAAGACAAAACCCTACTACCCAACCTATCTAGAAACCAAACGAAGTCCCTTGTTTGACAAGCCTCTAGGTACACCCTTTTCACTAATACTTTGTATAGAAAAAGTCTAGATGGAATGCTTTTAAGATGTCTCACTTCTACAAAATCCCAGAGAGCCTTATACAAGGTACATGAAGGAGTTTGTGGGGCCCATGTCAGTGGTAATAATTTAGCAAATAAAATCATTAGGATGGGATAATATTGGCCGACTGTAGAGACAAATTCTCATAAGTATGTATAAAGATGTTGAGAATGTCAGATACATAGAGATCTTATTCACGCACCAACTCATGAACTTCACCCCATTACTTCACCATGACCTTTTTATAAATGGGGATTTTACCTAGTGGGAAAGATTACACCCACTTCCTATAATAGTCATAAACACATAATTGCAACAACATAATACTTTACCAAATGGGTGGAAGAAATTCCTCTCACATATATCGCTGGTAATAAGGTCTTCATGTTTATTCTAAATCACATCATCTGTCAGTATGGGATACCTCAAACCATACTTATTGATCACAATTCGTCCTTCTAAAACAAATATGTTGAGTATATTTGTGAGAAGTACAAAATAAAACATAGTTTCTCTTCATTTACTATCCATAGGGAAATAGACAAGTTGAGGCAACTAACAAAAAAATCATGAAAATCTTGAAGAAAAATGTCAATGAATTTGGTCAAGACTGGCATCTATAGCTCAATCCTATATTATGGGAATACAAAACAAGTGTGAGAACACCTACATGAGAAAATCCCTTCTCCTTGGTATATGTAGCACAGGTGATTCTGAAAGGAAACTCAGGTGTAGAAACAGCTTCCTACACTAATCTCTAAAGGAAAGTATTGTGCAAATTCTTTTAAATCCTTACAATTTCAGATTTGTTAGCTACTTTAACAATGATATTGTAGCCATATACCATGCATATAGAAAATAGAAAATGACACAATGATTTACCCTGGGGAAAACCTTTCGGTAAAAATCCCCAGCACTCCAAAACCTGCACAATGTATTATCTTCAACACAACGGTTACAACACACTTGCAATGCAAGTTCTTTCAGGAGACAATCAACACTCAAAGACAAATCTAGTAGCATGAGATCATACCAATAATACACTCTTTTCCTATCCCAATCTGCAACCCTAAAAACATTTCTTATATCATGCGCTTTCCTTTTTTAGGGCAACTTCCAAAGATAGCCGTATTAGGGTTTTACCATTCTCCGAGAAAACAGAAACCCAAAAATTTTGGAAGAGTGTACAGTACTCAACTTTATCAGTTGCCACATGTCTTTCATGTCTTCACCCATCATTGAATCTTCTAGAAATAGCTCTTACGTGTCATAGGATTTTGGCATAACCGTTTCAGCCATGATCTCCTTACACAATTCAAGATGTCGACACATCAAGTGGAGTGACACATCAACATGCCAACTAGACATGTACACTCACACTTAATTACATTATTTGCAAGAAATAAATTTTACAAAAAAAATAATAAGAATAGGA